>OMNV01008901.1:93147-108424 GCA_900303265.1 Brotula barbata
CCCACCTTCACTTCACCTCACTTCCAGCCTCGTTCGCCGTGGCTAATTCAGCCCTCACGCTCCCTTCAGGCGCAATTGATCGTCGTATCATTAGCCGTACGGAGCTCTATCTTGGTGTACGCCCACTGTTCGAGTCCGTGTTCATTCAGCCATCGAGGCCTCACACGCCTATGATGAGTGTTCCAACACAGAGGTTTCTGCAGCGCCTGTAATGTAATCTGGAGTGTTATCCCCGTGTTCAGGCGTCGGTGTTTTACATGAGGTAGAGACTTTTGTCTAATCATGGGGAGACGGAGGAAGTGGAGCTTGGCGTCGCGGTCTCCCTTCGCCACCGTAAGAGGTTATCCAGGCGCTCGCAGGAAGGGCGTGGAGCGGCTGTGTGTGAGCAGCCTGCTTGAGGTCTTTCGCGCTCATACCTGGCTGATGGGAGAAGAGGAGCTTCTCTCCTGTCTCCTGAGCGGCCACCCTTCAGCACGCCACCAAGCTCATTCTCCGTCTCTGTCTTTCTGCTCCTCGTCTGCAGATGGTGGGAGCGAGGACTTCGCAGACCCCCGCTCGCCCAGTCTAGACCCTCACCTGAGCCACGCCGGCCAAGGTAAGCAACAACAACTTCACGGATGATGATTTTCTGAGTTCGGAATCTATTTTCTAATACCCAGGAGACAATCAGTTACTTCATACTTCCAGCTGTTCTTATTTTTTTTTGATTTATGATCAATCCATTTCCAGTGAAATGTCATATTTCTTTATAGCTAATCTGTAAAATACATAAAGAACATTTCTATGGCCGCTGTTTTTGACCTTTACTTACACTATTTGAGGGCTCACCCCCTCAAAAAATATTAACAAAACATAAGTTTATACCTTCAAATATCAGCACCACGGTTACCTTGCAGCTAGAAGGCTTAAATCCAGGTCGGACCATGTTGGGCCCCCGTCTCCCTCCAAAGACAGGCAGCTTCAATGAACTGGAAACTATAAATTGACCATTGATGTGAATGGGAGTGTGACGGAGTTTTCTTTCTCTGTACAACCCTGGTGACCTCTCCAGGCTGTAGCATGCCTCTCACCCAATGGACTATGTGCCCCGGAAAGGATAAGCGGGTATGGTTGGATGAAAAAAGAAAAAAGAAACCTAAGAAAGAACTACAGAGGGAAAACCTAACTAAATGAGAAATAGCTTTATATGTATTTACCTCATGACTTTATAGAAGGAATACACAGCACGTCACACTTTCTATAATCTATTTGAAGTCCTACAATGATTTATGAAGTATATTTCCTGTGTTTTATTTATAAGGACACAAAGGAGAGTCACTGCTACCTAGATGACTCTGTAGTCATAACATCTCAGGTATTTAACGTCCAGATTTGGCTCTCTCTCTCTTATGAGCTGCATAATGTAGTGAATGCGTGTGTTATGAGTTATGAGTTCAGCACATCCTTCTTCCCCCACTTTTACCTTTTCACTTCCTGCATAGGTCTTTCCCAGACTCCCTTTCTTCTGGCTTTATGTTTTGCTGTAGATTCTCTTGAAGGCCTTGTTTGCTGACTTGTCTTTTATTGATTTTATTACCGAAAAGTTTTATGACTTCTGGAAATGAAGTCATATTTACAGGGAGAGAACGCTAACAAACTTTATATTCTAGTAATTTTGTCAGTAAATCTGTGTTACTTGTGAGGATGCAGGCTGTATACGGCAGGGAAGGAGTAACAGTAGATATTTTATCAGCAACAGTATTGCCAGCACCCGGCAGGAATGGTTTGGTCGTTCGCTGTGGCTTCTCTCCGTCTTACCTGTGTGCCGTATGAGTTGAACACCTCAGCGTGAAGGTATTTGTTTGTGTGGGAGACAGGAAGCAGACGTAAACGGTTCTAAAACAAAATACCATCGTTTCCCCCCGTAAGCTTTTGTTCCCTTGGTGCTGTTTATTTTTCCACTGAAATTTGGCACTTCCTCCCTCACCGCGCTAAATCAAACTTTTAGTTTCATTTTTATTATTTCAGTCCCTGATGGTTTGCAAAGAAGTTGCTTTGTATGTTCTCTGTTGTTTATATACATTTTTAATTGTATTTTCCATTTAGTTTGTCTATTTATAATTGTTAGCCATAGCTTGCGCTGTTGTTTAAAAAAAAAAAAAAAAAAAAAAGAAGAAGGAGAAAGAAAGCTATAAACAATTCCTTCCTGGACAGATTTTTTCCTACAATCAAACATTTTTTTGAGATACATCGAAATTTGGTAGGATTAAAGTTTCTCCCTAATTTTTGACTGTAGAATTCCATTTCCTGTATTATGCATCTTATCCATGTCAGGGTTATATTATTATATTTTTTCATGCTTATTATTATTAATAATAATGATTGTGGTCGTATGATTATTTTTGTTATTATTTATTATTGTTTTATTATTTTCCACCCTCTAGAATAAAAAAATGGCTCAAAACAAGAGTGGCAGGAATCATGTATATATATATATATATATATTATGTAATAAATATGATATAATGAATATGTTTACGGTTCCTTCAGTATATCAATCTATTGTTAATTTTCCAGATTAACTGAATCAAGCAACCACCAGATTACATATTGTGGACACATGAGAGAAAATAAAGCTGTTATTGACATAGTCTAATGAGAATAAATATCATATTTCTAGATATATCATAATTTCTATGTAATCTATTTGAAGTTACACGTGTCCTCAAAATTATAAAATACAAATTTGCCCTTTTCAAATTCAAATTTACATCACAGTCTGCATAACAGAGTGTTCTTTTATTATATTTTCTTGTTAGTTGGCAAGTGAAATAGGATAGTAGCTGATATTAGCGAGCAGAATACTAAGTGCCCCGTTGGTATTCACAGTACGTTCTGTAAAGAAGTGCAGAATTTTCATGCTGATGTAGCCTCTGCTGTGGCTGTTTGTGTTTTTGCTTTTGCATTGACATTCCCTGCTGAATGTTTGGACTTTTTCCAGGTCTGCCGAAGCCATGGAGAGACGTGTGTGTGCGTGTGAGAGAGAGAGAGAGAGAGAAAATTGTGTGTACGTGCAAAGTGAATATCTGCAAGTGTGTATTTGCTTGTGCATTTGCATTACAGCAGCCTATTCGCCCCATCCCGCCTATCAAGGCAGCTTCCCCTGGGATTTGTCACAGACGTGTGTCTGTTAATGGCTTCGTGTCTCACTGTGGTAGCTGATGTGTGAGAGTGTCGTATGACCAGTTAGTTTTTACAGCTCCGTCTGCTGGGAAAATAGCTAGTTTCACCTAGAGCTGATTCACAAAATGGATGAAATGGATGTTGTGTTTTTACAGACAGCTGGCTTGTATTAGCTCAACGGGAGAATGTGTGTGAAGTCCCCAAAAAGCTGGAAGTTGTTACGGTGTTTTTTTTTTTTTTTGCTGTAAGAGAGGGAAAGGCGAAGGTGAGCGATAAACAGCGGCCGTCCGTGCTCCTTTTTTTTGTGTTCGATAAAATCCTTTTTGCCTTGTTCTGGTGCTTTGAAAACACTCCATTATTAACAATGGCTTGAGCTGCCTTGTGGGGTATTGTGTTACTGTGGGACACACAGCGGTCAGGGCGGCTGTGTTGTGCAGTGAATGAGAACGGCACGTGTTGACTGCAGGCTCTGTTCTCTCCTCCGTCAGGCCAATCTTTTTACAGTCAATAGTAGTCGTGCACTAATACCAAAATCCAGGGTCAGCCCAATAGATTACATTACATTAGATTGAACGGATTAGATTTATCATGTCTACAACCTAATGCGCTCCAAACAAAACCCTTAGGGGTCTGATCATTTTCTTGATTTTGCATAAGGCCTTCATTTGGTCCAGCAGTTACAGAATATTATTTTTAAATATGCAGTATTCCAGTGGTTCTCGACCCTCCTCCTCAGGTTCATCTGCGTGTTCTCCATCTTGCTGCGATTCAACCGTACCTGATTAGCTAAATCAACTGTGAGTCAGCTTCAGTCATCGAGATCTAAGCTAATGTGGGACAGGAGAAAAAACAGCGCTGTTGTTGAGTACTCTGTTCAGGGTTATTTGAAGGACTTTGGATGAATTTAATGGGCCTGGGCACATTAGTAACTCATTAATAATTTGGTATATCACCTAGAAAAGGCAGCCGAATCACACGGAGTCATAAAAACCTAAAATTCATTTAACTGATCTTCAATTTCCCTCAAAATTGTGTTTATTCTACATGTGTCGGATAAAATTTGTGGTTTACAATTTTTTTCCCCAAGGAGGCATCCATTTCTGTGGAAATTTTGGGCGCTTCACTATAATTTAAAAGAACATCATAAGAGCGGAACTGAGAACTCCTGGATATTCAAAACGAACATCTTACATGACCGTTGTGTTGCCTCCCATCCTGCAGGTGGCAGCATAGACAGCGACTGTGCCTTCGAGGGAGACTACCCCGTGCCCCCGCTCTCCATGACTGAGGGCATGCAGCACATTCGCATCATGGAGGGCGTGTCACGCTCGCTGCCCTCTTCCCCCCTGCTCACCCACCAGACCATCAGTATGCGGCTGCAGCCTGTAAAGAAGCTCACAGGTAACGAATGCTACGGTGAAGGCAGCGTACCCCTTTAAGTCAGAATCAAATCTTTGTGCTGCACACACTCTTGCCTCCAGCGTGTCCTCCCCTATAGGCTCATGTTGTTAAAATTGTTTTCCTTAACCCTTCGCTGCACCGCCGTAGGCTTAGCACCTGGCTGCAGATCCTCCTGGATGCCGATAATCTGTAATCTACTCCATTCGTACATGTTATATGCAAAAAGCCAAATCCGGCTCTGGCCCCTGAGCAAACACTACAATTTTCAATTCCACTAATCACCAAAGTCCTGCCTAATTGACAGGGCCCAGTGCCAAGAACAGCTGATGGATTGTGAGCTGTGGTTTGCTGGGTACCTCCCTCCGCTAATCATTTCCTGCCTCTGTCATGTCTCTGACAGTCAGAGAATCTGGGAAATCACCTCCCTCTGCCTCCCTATCAGCTGGATTACGAGCCTGTGTCACGTTCCGTCTGCCGTTGGGGGTAAACTGTGGTTTGGGAGAGGGAGACGTGCTGACACCGGAGGCCTAACTCTATTCGAGATTTCAAGATGGGAAAGGAAACGTCGACAGTGCAGCTTTACTTGATGAGCAGTGCAGCCTGGGTGTTAAAGCTTGATGCCATTGTCACCACTAGGGTGCACCAGCTTCTCAGCTACCTCACTTCATTAACCAATCCTCACATGCCACAGGGCCCATGATTTTTACATCATACAGAATGATTTATGCGCTCTTCCTGTCGCAGAGGCTGGCACTTTTAAAGGTAAAACACACACATTCCCATTTCATCTCCTTTTAAATGGGCGCACATGAACCACGCCACTGCATATAGCTGTGTGTGGGTGCCAGGATCCCACTGAGATCTTATGAATTAAATCTCCTACCAGACCAGTCTCCTCTAGCTAAAGCACACTCTTTGCTCCCCCCTGACGACAGATTTTGCTATATTGCCATCTTTGTTCGGTGTGTGCTTTTCTCCCTCTCCTCATCTTTTCCTGCGTGTTATGTGTTCACCGTGGTCTGAGTTGGTGTGCACTCACTGCTCTGACAATTTTATTTGTCGGAGCAGCGTTAGAGCTTTGTTATTGATGCACTGTGGTGTCTCATTTCTAAATCTCATCCCACGGCCGGGGTTGAGAGAGATTTTCGCTGTCGTCATACACAGTCATTTGGCTGATTATACTGCACCCTTTAGGTGCTGCTGGATATTAGGCCCGCTTTGTGCTGGTGAATATTGGGTGTAGAGATTCTCATTACTTTTCATTTAAATATGTGTTATAAAACGTGCTGCATTTTGCCCTCACACAATTACTCCAAGTGTTTGTGTGTGTTGTGTGGGTGAGAGATAAGATTTTTTGGCAGGATTAGCTCTGCACTGTGCTAATCCAAGTAGGATTATGTCTCTGTGACAACAACTATTGTGCTGTATGTTTTAAAAAAAACCCAGATTTCGTACAGTAAGCCTTTCGTGTAAGGTGGAATCGCTGGACCGAAACGCCTTTCACTATTTTTTGACATCACGTGTCGGCACGAACTTCACCGTGGCCTCGCTGCAAAATTGGTCTCGGCTCATCACTCGCTATTCTGTGACAGCTTGGATACAGGTCCTAAGTGCCCCGAGGTTATCGTCTGTTCTTCACGTCTTCAAAGACCTGTCCTCAAGTGGCACCAGATTGACGCAGGTCCCGAGCACCCCATCTTTCTCACCCTTTAATTAATTCCAGCCAACACCAGCCCCTGCACAGCTTGACAGTACCGAGCATATGTGTATTGGCGTCAGATGCCGTGACCCCTCCCCTGTCAGGGGTGGCAGAGGTGGATCAAATAGTGGAGACAAGTAGGGCAGAGCATCAGAGTGCAGCAGGTTTAAAGGCTGAAGCACTTTGATCCCCCCTGGTGGCATCCACCAACCACAGCCACTTTTAACCCTCCTGTGAAGCCTCTGATTGGCCTTAGGGAAGCAGAATGGCGATGGTGGGTGGTGGGTGGTGGGGGGGTGGTGTGTGAGGACTTGCCTTATTCAACCTCAAGGCTGTGATAAAATGAAAATGCTATGAAAGAGCTGACCTTTTTAGAGAATCAATGAATTTCTGATTTAATCCCCTCTGCCTGCGTGAAGGCTCTCAGGGGGCTCAAGATGCTCCGGGGGGTCAACTTGTGAAACAGATTGGAGAGGCAGGAAGGAAACAGGAGTCTTAATCTCTAATGCTGCGCCATCACTATTTACACTTACAAATTTGTGTAGCTGTGATCACAGTTTGGTCGCCTGTGAATTCCCGTAAACATGAAAATTTTCTGACAAATATTTGGAAAAAAAAAAGTACGGGATGTCGCACCAGTCCAGCATCTTCGGCGCAGTTGAAAAACATTATTAAACATCGAAGACAAATTGTCCTTTATCACAGTGGTCAGAGGACAGGATCAAAGAATGACTTGGTGTCTTGTTCAAGAGCACTTAAGCAGAATTAATTTTACCCAGTCCAGGCCTTGAATCAGGACTGTGTGGGTGAAGAGGAGCCTCCTTAACTCAGGGGATTTGATTGCTGATGGTGATTGCACTTTGGAACTCCTTCAAAAATTTTTAGGTAACCGTTAAAGTTGTCACCAGAGATGGGTTCAGATTTGCAGGATCTCTTCATCTCCACGCTCCGGCTTCTCAACCTGCTGTCTTCATTTGACCTGTTCTTAGTTTGCTGTTATCTAAATATGTGAACAGCCATGAGTTGCTCACTGTTATTTTGATATCTCGGCAGCTGATCGCACTGTAATTAGGAGATGTTATCACTTATTGCTTATTTATTCCATGATGAACACCTCACTGAAATGCCCGGCTCATTACAGAGATATTAGCCCTGTTCCATTTAGAAATTTTGAAAGGAATTATTGTAACGTCTCTCTCCAGATTACACTCTCCTCTTCTAATTAATGGCAGCAATCAATACAATTACTGCATCCTTGGGGATTGCCACCTAAAGATAGAAAATTGCATTTAGCCTTAAAAACCTTAGAATAGGCCTGATTTAATTATACCACCTAGTGCCTGCTCTCCACGGAATCTCCACGATAATCTGAGTATTTCCACAATCCATTGTCTTCCTGGTGCTTACACTGATAGAGTCCTTTACAAATAAGTGTCAGAATACTATACTGTATATGATGCGATCGCTTTTGCGTGGTCACATGATGAAGGCATAAAAATGCTCAGCTGTAGTGTGCATGGTCAGGATGGATTAACTGGGCACAATGCAGCATGTTGCAGAACTGCTTAGTCAGGTCTTACAACCCTCTCTGTGGCTGCTCTTAAAGAATCCACGCTGAAGCATTTCACCACAGGTACAAAATATATATGGGACGATGCACTTGGCATTTCTAGCTCTGTTTTGTTTGGCGTCTTGCTGTGATATGTCTGCAGCTGTACCGCACGCCGAACACTCAAAGGTCAGGTTCTTTATCGTGAAGGGTGGGATAAACCACCGACAAGTCCAAGCTAACACGATGCCTGATTATGAAAATGTGTCCGTGAATGTGGGCAATCGATACAAGGAGCACGGGTGAGGCGTTGTGCATAAGTGTTGGGAATGGCATAAAAATGATTTTATATTGCTCAATCTGGATCACCTTGACTGCACACTCGTGATAATTGCACGATTCTGTCCTTTTGTTGATGTATATTGATGTATATTGATGTATGTTGATGTATGTTGACGATGCAGTGCTATGCATGCGACCCTTGTGTAAGCGTATATTTTAATTGTGCCAGATCTTTATCAGTATCTGAATCTGGTTCAGATTACCTTCCATCTATCAGAACACACATGCCCAAAATTTCACATTAGGATCGGTGTCAATTGCTTAAGAAACAGGTAAAAATGTCAACAAGTCGTCCATCTTGCAGTGCTAAGGAAAGTGAGAAAAAAGTCCTGCCACAAAATCTACAACATGTAATCAAAAACATCTTTTAGTTTTGGAGAAATCGTCCTAAAACCACAGACAAACACAGATGAACATATAACCTCCTTGACAGAAGTAATAACTGCTGAGTTGTATTGATCATGGCTGATTAGTATCACTGTTAGCGTCATTCTGAATTTTCCAGTGCACCGTCCCCCGTGTGTTTTATGATATCTTGTTCTATCACCGTATCTCTGAAATGAAGGCTGACATTTGGGACATCTCAATCTCCACGCCTCCTTACCCAGCCCTGCACCTTGAGAAAATCGTTGCCCAATTATTGTCATTATTTCTTGCCGAAACAGTCGCAGGCGCGGCGGACCCGCCAAATCATTTATTCAGCCGAACATTGAACACAGTGACATTTTCAGCTCCACTGTCACAGGTGAAAAATAAAGAGGGAAGGTGAAAGTGTAGGAAGGAGTGTTTGAAATGAAAGAGCATTGTGTTAAAGAGGAGAACGGCAGAACTGCTTTGCATGTAAATGCTTTGACTATGTGGAGAAACTTTTGTGGTGTTTTAGCCAAACAGTGTAGATTATCAAACCGCTTGGCTTTGGACAGACTTAAAGGTAAAGTAGACGTATTTTTTGTTGAGATTCCAGCCAATTCGGGAGCTGTGTAGGTTATTTTAAGAGAATCGTAAGACCACACAGCTTTGCTCATGGCATATTGTGATGAGCAAAGGATGCGATGGGTCACCTGACACCAAAATACATGATTTCAACCCGTAATCGAGGGATTTAATTTCAATGATTGACCAAAACGACAAGAAAATCTTTACGAAAGTGTTGAATTAAACACACAAATATATCTGTAATTCATTATATACACACACACACACACATTACAGTTTTTCGGATATGCTTTCACCTGCTCTATCCAACTATAACCCAGTTCACCCAGGGATCTCATTAACATTTCATAATAGCAAGTGTTTACACCGTCAGAAGCATCTTCTTACATGTATTCATACATTACTTGCCGTGATAGCACGAGTGCCAAGTTCCATTTCGCGTCGCTCATCCTCCAGAATTTAAGCATTTTTCCATAGTCTAAAAACGTCCCCACACACCTACATATGCAAGCGAGCATGTTCATTATCATCACAATCCTGTCTCAAAGCTGCGATCAGCCACCCCCACTTCTCGTCTCAGTGAATTATCATTCGTGTTGTTGACTGCAACATACAGACAGAATGTCTTTTTTTTTCCTGAAATACACAAAAGGCAGAGAATAAGCATTTTGTAAATAGATTGGATAGAAAAAAACAGGTTTCACCGGGAAGGACCAGTGTAGCTAATGTGGTATTGTTGAAACTTTCGAAGGTTCGTAAACAACATACGGCAAATAATTGGAGATGCAACTGTGGAGAAATAAGCCTGAAAGGAGCAGGTGTGTAAAAACAGCAGGATGTGAACCTGTACAAAGAGTAAACAATATATTCCAAACTCTCAACGCTGTGGGTTGAATCGCTAAACAGCCATAAAACATGGCTGCAGCTGTACAAATAACAATTTGAAGGGTAAAACAAGGACAGACTGGGCTCTGTGGGCAAGAGGAAACCGGAGCGATTTTACGGAAATTCCTGTTTTCTCCAATCATTCCTCTCCTCTTTTTTTTCCCACTTGAGCTCTGATGTCTCCCAATAGCTTCACACATGAACAGCAAAACAGTGTCCCTTTAATAATGCCCTCCCATCCTCCCTCCCTCTTTTTTATGCCATTTTCTTTCCTCCCTCTATGCCCACCCTTCTCCTCCCCCTCCTTTTGCTCTGCGGTTGCCTTGACAACAGCAGCACTGCGCCATTCATCTGTTGGAGACCTGAGCTCCTGTTCCTGTAGAGAGTGTGCGCCTCTCACATCTATACATAACTCGCTAAGCGCTAATGCAGTCACGGAGGCGATTGAGGAGCTCACTTGTTCACTGGCTCCTCACGGGAAACGTCTCCGTGTCGGGTGTTGTTAGTTTGCTCCTCCGTTTTCTTTTCTTTCTTTTTTTTTCAGCCGGAGAGGTTTTGCTCACCTGTCAGGCTTCGTCGCTCGGCGTCATCACAGAGGAGTCACCTCTGTGTCCCTCTCTGTCCCCTGTGACACAGTAACTACTGCGTTCTCCCTTCCTCTTCCTCCCTCTCCGTCCATTCTTCCTCCTCCTCTTCTCCCTCCTCCCATCACTGCCATATCTGCCTGGCTCCGTATCACTTACTGCGACTGAAGTGAACGGGCAGCGTCACCACTGAAACCTGTGGAGATTGCCTCAGAGGGAAGTGGAGAGAAAGGAAGAGCTTCTGTGCCTCCTGCACCTTTTCCTCCCCTGCTCAGTGGCAGGCGGGTTTTTGTTTTTTTTTGTTGTTTTTTTTTTTGTTTAGATTTCTTTTTATTCTTTTTGTTTTTTTGATGAACTGGTCATCGCTCAGGGAGGAAGGACTGCTTGTGTCACTTGACGGGGAAGGCGGAGAGCTGGTGCCGTACTCCAGCCTACAGGAATGCCGGATCTGGTTTGAGAATGGTGAGCTCCGCCACACCCTCTTGCTCTGCTTGTTTCATTCCCTCATACGTGCCAGCTAACTGTTTGTCCCCTTTCACCTGCTGCTCCGCGCTTTACTTTGGCCACAGCTTGCTCTGTGTCTGCGTTGCTCCTGTGACACAGCTGGAGTGGCCGTGTCGGCCGGCTGGTTGGAATGACGTTTGTACAGACACGGGGCTAATGACAAGAGGAGGGGAAAGTAATTTCTCTGGGTGAAATGATGCATTTGTCAAAGGCCTGCACTCCAATGACAACGTAGGCTCAAGCACCTATGAATCAACCAGAGAGCTATTTTATAAGTGTTTTTGCATGGCGAGTTGGTCTATTTCATGCGCCAGCGTGGGTGAGCATTCAATTGTCTTTGTGTGTCTGTTGGAGTGTGCGTGTATGTGCGTTTCTAAGCACAAACTGTGGGTGTCTAATGGTGCTTGTTCTCCTTGTTATTGTGTGTCTTACTTTTCCTTCCAAAGTGGAAAACGTCATTAAGGCCGTGCGGTTGCGTAAATGGGCTGGAAGTTGGTGGTGGGGAATCGTTTCTCTCCATCCCATCCAGTCAGCGTCGGCTTGTTGTTGTGTGTCGGCGTCAGCCCGTCATGTGCTGGGATGTGGTTCCTGCTCCCAGTCTGAGTGCGGCAGGCTGCCTCCCTGCCTCTCTGCCTCATCTTCAGGGACTGCTGGCTACTGTGTGGACAAAACCAAATGTCTCAATAATAACGTCTGCCAGCAAAACACAAGCACCTCATCAGCAGCTGTTGTTGCTGGTCTCAGGTGAACGCTTTTTGATGAGGCACCCACAGCCGGTTTTCACACCACTTAGTATCACCACCTGGCGAGTGCTATGATGAGCTTACCTTGTCAGCTGTCATTCAGGACGCACTGGGCAATGACACAATGTCCCTGATGAGTCCTATGGAAAAGCGGCCACATTTAGTGCGTCTGTATGAAGGTTTCCATGGATGTATACAACCATTGATTTGATTTTTTGGGGGCGGGGGGGGGATTTTGTCATACCCAGCGTGATGCAGAGAAACCTCAAAGGGTTATGCTATTAGAAATATATATTTTTACTTGAATGATGCTTATCTGGCGGCGTGGCTTAGATAGTGAGGATGGTCACCAAGGGATCGAACGGCTGCCGGTTTGATCCCCTGCTCCTCCATGTCGAAGGTCCCTGAGCAAGATCCTAACCCCAAATTGCTCCCGACAAGCAGGTGGGCCTTGCATGGTTACCTCGGCTGTCAATGTGTGAATGGGTGAACGAATGGGTGAATGTGAGGCAGACATCGTAAAGTGCTTTGGAAAAAAACGCTATAGAAATGCCGTCCATTTATCTGACAAATTTTGCTACACCTGTAAGCTAAAGCTGTTAACACAGGCACAAGAATAATCTAGATGCTGCTCTAAAGGTACCCTGTGGAGCTTTCTGCTAGACAAACATGGTCTCACATTCACTTTTTTGACATTGTTTACATCCGTTAGTGGTCTTCTTGTCATTCTTACCGGCACATTTCTGTAGAATGCGTCCACATTAGGCCAATGCTAAGCTATTAGCGCAACCAATGCAGGTTTGAGAGTCAAACCGTTGCTTAACAGGCATGTAGATGTTCCCATTCGGTAAATTTGCCCAAAACAGCAACAAAAAGGGGGATCACACTTCCTTTACTGTCTTCATTCTGTTAAGTCAAACCAAGTTAAGTTTATTTGTATAGCCCAATATCACATACGGTGTCTCAAAAGGCTTTACAGGCCCATAAAAACAAATGGTTCCCCACCCAGCCAAAAGCTCTTTCGGAGGGCGTGGAAAAACATCACGAATAACCTTGATGCGTACGGGAAAAGAAAAGAAGAGGAAACCCTGGTAGAGGCAATTCAAAGGGTCTGCTGTAAACAAAAGAGAAGAGATGGACTAGTCCTCTGTCCTGATGTCATGTATATCATTTTATATACTTTTTATTCTGTGCTACCAAATAGAAAATGGCGTCAACATGCACATCCTTGTGCTGGTAAAAACACAAAATAGAAACAACACGGGGGTCCTGCTCATCAAAAAATTGATCTGCATCATAATTACTGGTCCAAAACTCCACAGGGCACCTTTTAGGGCTTGAAGTTGAAAATAAACACCAAGGCTGATCCATCTAAGAGCTCGTGATTTAGTGGTGTTTTTTTTAATAATGACTACAACATCCTGTACCCTACTGTCCTGAGCAGAACCTTTGATGAAAAGTGTGCATTTTTTTTGGCTGACATGCTGTTTAATGTTCAGGTGTAGTTGTTCCAGGGCTTTATTATTCACATATCAGCGCCTGCAGTCTCATTATTTTAATTCACAGTACGAGTCGGTTAAACCTGCCTCTGAGTTACAGTGTTCTCAATAGCTGTCAGCTTACCAGAAAATCGCCAGAATAAAACCTGATAAACCCACTGCAGTGGTTCATGGTGGTATTGATTGACATAATTGCTCAATTTCCCTCCTTTGCATTCTGTTGAGTGTAGATCTGACAAATGATCTGTAATCATGAAGTAAGTTACGAAATGAATGTGACAGAGCATCTGAAATCAAAGCTGCCATTTGTACCCGAGAAAGTTTAGTCCGGTCTCTGCAGACTACTCAGTGTCCCCACAAACTAATTAGGTGGTAACACACTTACCAATGGATCAAAGGCTACATTCAGTATTTTAGTGACAGTATGGCCTCTGGTTTTCTAACAGAGCCGCAACGCTGTTTCATCACTCGGTGTTGATTATAAAAGCAGTGTGCTGAGTGACTCCATCGGTAGGTCGGCACAGGCAGTGCTGTTTGCGTGACACCTTCGCTATAAATCAAACCCGGACACCGCCACTGTCCTTTAAAATCCCTGACTTGGGTTCTCGATTCGTGTTTAAAAGACAAACCTAACTATGAGCTGCGAAGCGGAGTCGTTGAAAAGTACCATGAAGGTGCCACGTTCTACTACTGCGCGTGTTCTAATCCATCACTCAGCATTACATCTGAAATGTGAATATGAAACGACATCGCCGGGCTCTGCCTTTCCGTAAACCTCCATCTCGAATATCTTTTAATGTGATGGGAGAAGATAGACTTGGTCCTGCCATTAGCGAGATGAAGTCATCCACTTGTATATTTGATTCCATAACCCGAATAATAAACTCCACGCTGCAATCAGAAATCGTCCCCATAGCTTTCAAAACCACAGCGGCATAAACCCTTTTTTACCGCAGCAGTTTCAGGCACATCTCTCGGCATCATATTGATTGTGTGCAGGAAATCTGTTTTAAATCATCAAAATTATTATCTGAATGATGATGGCAGGGCAGGTTCAATTTTTCTTGCAAGATGGAAGGGCTCCGTTGGATATCATAAACCTACCAGGACAGTTTAGTCGGCAAACTTGAAAAGGTGCAATTTGTGCACAAAGAGTGCTTGTATGCAACTCTGACTGTCGATGAGAACTACGTCATTACTGAAGGAAACATTCTCAGTTCAATTTATTTTGGAAAACATGCTTCCAGTTTGTAACTGTGCTGTTTTGCAGATGATGCACAATTGTATGTTTCAGTTTCACCAAATTTTCCTGTTAATCTGGATTGTTCAATAATGGCTACCTGGCCAAAAAGACAAAAATACACAAGTTACAGGTTTGGTGGTGATTTTGTTCTATACGTTAAAAAAGTATTTCACAAAGGTCTAACTTGTAATTCATGCAACAAGAATTTAGTGACGTGAAGGTCATGTCAGACTGAAGCCACAGCACCGGCTGCCTGTATATTTCAGAATTAATTTTCTTGACATTACTTTTTGAACGACTAAGACCTTCTGCATCACATTATGTCATCGTCTTTCATTGTATTTCAGTTGTGCCACAGTTTCCTGAATGCCACTACAATGTGGACTTACTTTGGCATTTCATTTGGAGATAATGCTACGTCAACGTGACTAAACGGTCACATTGTTGACGCTGTAATTTTTTGTCTCTGGATCTTTACCAGTACAAGACATTCCAGAAATAAAGGCTTCTGAGTGGGAATGAGAAACCCGCAGTGCTCTATTAATAGCGCTGATAATGATTTGCTTACAAAACAGAGCGGTGGGATTTCCAAGCGTTACATACACTACCTCAGTGCTTTCTGTGACAAACGGCGATGATAGAGCGCTGAGCAAACATTTCTCACACAGAGGTCTAAAGAAGTGTGTGTGTGTGTGTGTGTGTGTGTGTGTGGGTGGGGGGGGGGGGTGGT
>OMNV01008901.1:108444-120787 GCA_900303265.1 Brotula barbata
GGTTAAGGGTTATACACTATTGCACAGGACTGCAAGCCGACACCAGCCTCAGTGACTGGATTGAAAGTCACCACGTCTCTGTCTGCTCTAACCTTTTTGCTTCGTCATTTTTGGTGAAGTGCTGTGAGGTGTGGAGGACGTGCACAATATTGATATTTTGATGACTATGGCAGCATTGTATCCTTATCAGTGTTCAGTGTACGATTTGGAATACTTAAACACGTAGCTTATGTTGGTCAGTTTCAGTTTCTCATTTATTTGTATATGCGTACTTCTAATTCTCACACTGTGGCAAGTTTCGTAAAAATACAACATTCGTTCGAACTATGAACCCAGATATCTTGACAGGAATTTTGTCATGACATAAATATGTGTATTCTTGTCATGTTTGTCTTGAATTATGTCCCTCTTTGTATGTCTGGAGCTTGTTTGTGAACCGTCTGTCCGTGTCTGTGCCTTTAAGATTACAGTGGTTTTTTTTGTCAGACTTACAATCATTATGCATTTTATGTTAATTTCACGATGTGCTGCCACATCATTAAAAGCATCTCAATCAGAAGCCAAAAATCAGCCGTGCGGTGCTTTTCCTTGGATTGTATGTTTTAATTTGAAATTCTTAATTAAACTTGGTGCAGAGAAGAATCCAACACATCCTGATCTTCCCTCTGATAAGGGTGTGGTCCCTAATTTACCAGGAGATTATAAATATTCTATCTGAACTCCAGCTGCGACAGAGGTCAAGGCAGACTATAGTAATTATTATTAATATTTTCAACCAAATGGGGTCTGTTTCAATTATGCTCCTCGTTTTTTAAAGCGCTCTGGTATTTCACTCCGCTGTGCTGCTGTCCTCAGGCGACTGGACAGCAGGTCTCCTCCGTCTCCTGCCGTAGATGGTTATATGAAAAGCTCATGGTCATACCCTTATGGAACTCCTGCCACCTAAGGAGTGAGACTACTAGAAAATAAAGGTCACTCTGTCAGAACTCCTTACTCCATTACTGTTGACCACTGTGCAGTATGGACATACAGTGAGGGAGACTGTACAGAATAAGACAAGACAGTTTTTTAGAGACATCATCTCAGAGCACACAGGAGTTTCCTGTCTGTCTAACGCAAACTGTATAAGACACCATTTAAAGGATAATAATAAACAGTAAACCCTGTAAAGTGCTTTAGCAGGAACACATTATGCATATTTCATACACTTATTTTCCTTTGGTGGCGTTTATCGATTGGACTGATTCACTATTCTTTCTGTAGCATCACTGTGTCTCACGTTTTGAATTCAACACACGCTCCTGCCCATATTACACCCTAAAATTTGGACATAACAAACAGCAGAATATGTCCCTTGCCAGTCTTGACTGCTTACAGTGGACATTTTACATTGTTATGGGCCCGAAATTGTCAGAGGGAGGATTAATACAGTAATCACATCCCCTTTGTCAAGTTCTAAACAGATCTCTTATCGCTCCTCTTCTTTCACAGCTGGACCTCTATAAATAGAAATCCTTGGGATTTTGGATATTTTTACTTTTGTCCTCTCACCACTGAGGTCTAACAGTAATCGGAGTTAATGACAGCCAGTTGGCGAACAACCACCCACCCCATAATTCATTTTCTCTCTTTATGTACCCTGACTCCTTCTCCTGGATGACACAGTTTCTTTTTTTGTACTGTGAAGACAATAGCTGTGCATTCACGATTGTCTGCCTTTTCCTTGTGTGTTCTGCCATTGTCCCGTTTATCACCGGACTGCCTGCATAATTTTCCTGGAAAAGTCACGCCTGACAAGATTTATGACTAAAACTATTAGGAGATGTGTCAAATGAGTTTACAACAAAAAAACCAAAGGAAACTTGGAGTTAAACTGCATTGCTCAGTTGTTGTTATGGCGCTGTGGTCAGTCCATTTTGTACTGCTGATCTATTTCAGACAAACCAACGTTGTATGAATTATTGAATAAGCTTCTTGGGAGAGCGAACGCTCGGCTGATCAGACGTTCGCCCCGTCTGCTTGCGCATTACGCCGCTGAGCTAATCCGTCCATGTCTATAGTGCTAGATACACACGTGTGTTTCTGTGTGTGTGTGCAGTGTGACGGAACCACTCGCTGTGTCGCACAGAAACATCTGGTCCCCGTCGTTTTGTTTAACAGGTGAACAAGACAAGTGGACAAACTCCTCTCGGTGGTTGTTGAGTCAGATTATGCACAGTGGGAACAAGCCGCGGGGTGAACGGAATACGGCATATTATCAGTGTTGTCATCTTCACACACAGGTGTGTGTTTCATTGTCTATAGGAGCAGGCTCACATGAATAATGAAGAAAATGTTACAACTGCGTTTTGTTTCTCTTCTGCCCCATTTGTGCTTTTCACCTTATAATAATAAGTTGTAATAACATAATAGTTTCTTACAAAACCTTGAGATTCTGATTCACAGCAAAGTAATTCCCAACCTTTGAGAAACGTGGCACACATTGTCTTTAACGTACAGATTTGACGAGTTGCATCAAATGTGGATCAAATATTTTGTGAGATGTTCTAGAAAAGGCATTCAAATCAAACGTACATGGACCTACAGAGTATGCTGAAGCATAAAACAATGGCACAGTGTGTTGGACGAACCCTCGAGCTGTATCGGCCTTCCTGTTTGAATGTTGAGTCCCATACGCTGAGGGGACGAGCATGCAGAGCACGTTGAGGGGTTTTAGGTGTTCGATTACAGTTTAGCAAATGTGTACGGGCCTAGCATGCGTATAATCATGTTCTTCCTTACCACCTTGGAAAGGTGGACAGGAATGGTTTCCCTCTGCTCTGCTGTTGCCATAGTGACCAGGGCCACATCTCTGTAAGCGTGCCTTGGATTGTAGACAGCTTGGCTAATGTATATTCCACATTACTGTTGTCTGCGTGTCGGCACTTGTGTGTGTGTGTGTGTGTGTGTGTGTGTGTGTGTGTGTGTGTTTGCGCCTGAGGTTGTATGTAACTGAGACAGTAGCCCAGACGGTGTTTTATTCCTGTAGAAATGTCTCCTGTTGCTTGCTTATTGTTCATTCATCTGCACAGCGGAGCTTCCAATTCATATTCAGATGTTGGCAAGTTGTGTGTGAGTTGAAGAAAAAGGAAGCTGTAATGTTGAAAAGTAGCTTTCCTTTTTCTCACACACAACACCGCATGTGTAAATCTGAACAACAGCATTGGCTCGCTTGAAATGCGCGTTTTGGTGATTTTGCCAAAGGCGGCTCAGTCCGAGGAGCTTTTTGGTTTTTTAACATGTTCTCTCCTCCTTTCCCTCCCCCCTCACGCTCTTATCTCGCATGTACACTCGCATACATACCGCATGCATATTCATATTCACACTCTGACATCTACAACACGGAACAAATATCTATTTCACGGCCATGTGCTTCTGCACACACAGACTACATGTATTTATTCATAAGCTCATTAGAGAAGTGGATTTGCCTGCTGTCATCCATCACAGTGTCACCCAGCCTCAGCCTGGCACACAGTGACACCAGAGATGCTGCAGAGAAGTCTCTGGGATTTAGTCTGCTGGAGCCGCAGCTACAGAGGGGATTTACTCCAGTTGACAGTGTCTCACTTTACCATTTGATAAAGGTGAGATCAGGGAGACAACAAGAGAAGAAATGGTAATCTCTCATTTATCTGACGGTGGAAGAACCACAAACTGACAGTCACCTTGCACACTGATTACCAACTTGTTTGTTATGGTGCTTTACCTTAATGAATTTTAAGACTAGCACGGTCTGCCAGTATCAATTATACACAATACATTTTTTAAATACAGTAAATGGGACATTACTTTAGTTCCATTTTTATAGAGTGAGTGTAATGAATATTGCCAAAGTTGCAAAACTTGATTCACCACACTCCTGGTTAGACACACCTACAGTGTAAGAAGTGTTTCTGTGTCAAGTCTGATGGCCAAATTAGAGCAACGTGTGGTTTTTGGGATGGGCCTTACAGAGACTTAAATAGAGAGACTGCAAAATAGAACACCATAAATATAGAGACTTAGTCAAAACTGTATGTCCTCGCTCAGTACGCACAGTAGTGAGTGTGTTGTTGCATTGTAACACTTTCAATATCTGCACAATAAGCCCTTCTTAAAGGAAATAGTAAATGACAAAACAAAGGAAAGGAAGTAAAACTGCATTTGCCAAAATGGGACCAAATGGTTATCGCTGACATTTATTTGGGCATGTGATAGCACACGTCATCCTCTGCTTGTACAAGCAAGTGGAAGCTGTTACAAACTTGTTATTGCAGCTAATGAAGAGTGTGCAGTCATCGCAGACAGACCAGCTGCACTATTGCTCCTGTTTTTTCTGAGCTCCCTGTGTGAATTTGGCTTTTAATGACTGAATCATGTCTAAAAGCAAAAGCAAACACTGAGGATCAATTGACCAAGACATCTGTGTGTGCTTGTCATCAGTTTCAGCCACCATCCGTTTTTTTTCCCTTATTTTCCTCAAAACAAGCTCAAGTTTCACACTGAAAGTAAGTGACTCTGTGTTTGCCGGCACCACGTTCACAGCTGCCTGTTTGTGTAATAGCTTGTAAGGTTGTGGTTGGTGAGAAAGTGCTGAGCTCGGGGACTTACTGAACATGTTAAGCGTGTCATGGGAAACTCAAAGTTTTTATATCGAAGTGTGCAGATGGGCGCACTGCAAAGAAAGAGGATTTCTTCATTTTAATCCTTTTCTCTAAGATTTTGTCCAAAATTACTCTGGTGGAGTTTCTCGTAGCAGCGAGAAAGAAAGAAAAAAGGAGGTCAAATCAGCTATAATTAAGCAAATAAAAATGAAAAATGACTGCAATAATTTGGAAATTCATTATGCATTTCCCCTGCGCGTGTAGATCCATCTATTATTTATATGTACTGATCTTAATTCATTTAATGACATCTTACATAGTAGTTTTCTAGTTACTGTATGTCGCTCATACGTGACTCCATTACCATCAATATACTGCATACGATTATTTAGTGTTTACATGCATTTTTCTGCAGTTTTCTTGTTAATTTTGCCCAAAAACAATACAAAGAATAATTTCAAAATGAGGCCTGAGTTGCTTCTAAGTGTGTTTGTCATGCAAAATATAGTTCATGTTTCTGTGGCGGTGGTTGATCCAGTTTTGGTCCTTTCACACATGCATGTTATTGTATGTCATGCCTTCATGCTGCGTTCGAGTGCTCACTGGAATGTGGAATACGGCGCTACACGCAGCTTCAGTGCCTTCGAGGGCTTCATGGAAGAAACCAGCAGACAGAGACGTATAAATGTACACGTGCAGTTGATCGGGTTACTACTTTTGTCATTTTATGTAAATAAATACGTCAAATTATTTCGGGCATTTTCTGTTTTTCGAGAACATCGTGAATGCATCAATCACAAGTTTACTCTTCTATAATCCAATCCATCCTCCTCTGATTGTCTCCTCACGTGTACTCAGACGTAAACAGATGGAAACACCCTCTGCACGATTACACACATTACACACACACACACACACACACACACACACACACAAGATGTGCATGAACTGTAACATGAATCCCAAACAAAAGCGTTGTGAGTGTGTTCTTGTTCTGCATTCATTGTTGGGCATTGATGCTTGAGCACATGTTTCAACTCCTATTATGCTACAGGTGCCTGAGTTTTAACTTGTCCTTAATAAAAAAAAACAAAAAACAAATTATTATTTCCATCACCTGTTCCAAACCATCTAAATGACTGAAAATGATTGAATGAACAAATGAGCCATAGGTAATCCATCCACTGTGCTCACTCGAAGGCTGCTTAGGAATGTGTTGATTCGGCAACATGTGTGGCTTGAGAGTTTACACCTGTATGTAATGACGTCATTTCTATCTCTGATTACACATTTTAGGGACACAGTTTGTCAACGTAGGTGTATGGAGTACATTTTTGTTTTATGAAATAACGCTCAACGGAATCTGACTGTTCTGCAGTAACTTTTTGTCCATTGGGCAGTTCACTGTGAGGGCCCTCCTCTGCTCAGCGATGAAGATTTTCCAGCAACACTTCAAACCCATGGGAATCAATGATAAAGTACCCTCTCGTTCTAAAAAAAAAAAAAAAAGTTTGATAGCGGTTGGAAAGCACTATTGATGGGTTTCAATGTTTAGTTTGCTTACAGATTCAACCTAGGTAAAGACAGTAATCCAGGATTGACTGTGATGGATGAGAAGGTACGCTCTACCATCTCTTCCTGTAGGCGTTCTTACATAACATCTGTTTGTTAGCGTTAAGTCTCCTCTGCATTGTTAGGGGTGATCTCGTACGCATTACGGAGCAGCTTATAGCCGAGTCGATGTGCCAACCTCGCTACATCGCAGTCGTATGCATATGTGGCTCTGTAAACCAGCCTGGATTACCGTGCTCTCTGAGAAGTGGCACGTAGAGGCCCTGTGCTGTGCTCAGAAACTCGGAAAATCGTGTCACAACCACCGCCCCCAGCTTGCAACACTCTCTACGCTCTCTCCGCATTTCGCGTTCGGGACTCGTGTGATGGCTCAGATCCGGTGCCTGAGTCAGGCGAGAGGACATGCCTAAAATGGATGTTATTTGAATTCTTGGTGTGACTGTGACACTGGACAGACCCAACAAGCATATTTTCCCATCTTTTCAGTTAAAAGGTGCCGCTGTTTTCTGGTGTCTGTTACATCTCGTCTGCTGCTTTGTCAGAGACGGCTCGGTAATGCGTACGAAGCGATCGGTTCAGTAGGCAGGTTGAGGGTTTGTGAGGACCCCGATCACCCATGTGGCTCGGTCTCTCATGCTGTATCTGTCTCGTAGGCCTTTACGATGTTTTCATTATATCAGTGCGTTGCCTCAAGTTCATAAGCTCTCTGTCTTCCTCCCTTTCTGTCCTGTCTCTGTCTCTCTCTCTCTTTCTTTCTTGTCTTCTTCCATCTCCCTGTCCTGTGTGTGTGTCTGTGTGTGTGTGTGTGTTGTCTCCTTCTCTATATGTGTGTGCTTTCTGCTCCCAGCCCCTCTGCGGAAAGCAAAGTTTGTGGAGAGCCCTCGCATTCCACAATCAGAGCTTGGCTCCCCTACACACACCTCCACCACTGCCAAGAATCCAGACCTGGACACGTACTGCCGTGGTAAGTTTTGGCCAGCTCATCCTTCATTTCATTATGTTACTTTTGCACGTTTGTTTCTGTGTGAAGAGCCTCTCTGGATGTGGGAGAGACGAGGAGAAAAACAGGAAGAATTCAGTCGTCCTGTTGTCTTCTGTAGCATCACGTAAAGACTAAACACAGCTCAAGTCATTAACAAAATAGCTTTTGCCGATGCTCACCCCGTCTGTCCTCATTGCCCCCTCTCTGTGTCTCTGTGTCTCTGTGAGCCTGTCCGTCTGTCTGTCTCTCTTTAATCCTCCCTCGCTGCTTTCTTGCTCCCCTCTGCTTGTTGAACGGAGAGCTTGTTTAGGTGCCACCGCTGTTTTCTGTTTCCTTCACAGTCTGCGTTTCTTCAATAATCCAGCAGAGAGCCCCGATTTCCTTCCTCCCTGTCAAACGCCCTCCTCCCTTTGCATCTCGTGCTTTCCCGCTGCACTGGGAGGGCAACAACGTGGGTTGCTTAAGGATAACGTTCGGCTCAGATTTAATTCTAGTCTATCTGCTTTCTCATCTCTCCCCTCCTCCTTTCTGTTGTGTTCACTTCTCGGCCGTGTGGACTTCTCGGCATAGCACATCAACAGTGGGACTTCCCAAGGTTGGACACAAACATGGGGGAGATAAGCATAGGGTGATCACAGGGTAATTTAGGACGGAAATGGCCGACAGCGTGCTACCTGGCTTCTTCATCTGTCAGGCTCTCGTGCTGCGAGCTCCAATCAGGTGATCTCTCTTTGAGGATGTACTAGAGTTTAGTATTCCTGCCTTTTTTTGTGTGTGTGGCAAACTTTTGCAATGCCAATTGGATCTCATGGATGAAATACTGTTCATTTTGTCTTGCTTTTTGTCTGAAGCCAGTGAAATAGAGTGTGGAATGACCAATCAGTGGAGACGAGTTGGTAAATGCTTCTGCAGATGTGACAATCCAGGTTTGAAATCTCTCTGGCACGGAGACAGCAGAGAGCTGATTACAAGCAGACGTGCTTCACCACATCTGGAGACCAACCGGGAGTGTTCAGGTTCGCGACTCACGGGTGGACAGATGGGCGATTTAAGCGCTTAAACATCCGATCTCAGCCTAATCCCACGGCGTGCGGCTGAAACTATCCGTTCGTTTTGAAAGCCCATAAAGATACGGCCTCTATGGGGGTATGTGATCTCGGAGATTGCTCGGTCAGATTTTGTTGGAGAGCCTGGAAGATTTATGGTGTGCCTTCCCGCTTGTATGATGGTTTGAAATGATCTTTAATGACTTTGAAACCCAGCCGGCTTTCAATAATTACCCAGACCTCCCCTCAGTGTCCTGTTTTGCTTTTATCTGTAAAGCCTGGATAAGCTCGCTACTGTGCACATGAGGAATGCGAAATTCAGTCTTTCCTAAGGTCAACTGATCTTTTGATTGTCCTCCTGAGATACTTCACTTTTCTCCGAGAAAATATCTGCTTGTTTTTCCTTCACCTCACTGCCCGTCCACGTTCATCTGACTTCATTTTGCGCTGAAATCGCTGTAACTTTGGTTCTTAGCCTTTTGCTTTCAATGTCAACTCTCACTGAAGTGTTCTTTGTTTTGATCGATTACTTTTGGGAACCAGGTGGTTATACAGTGTTAACCGGCTTAACTTCCACAGGTGAAGTAAAAGCAGTCTTGCAGTGCAGTGTGTCTACTCTTACCTGTGTCCCTGTGACTATTAATACCATCCCCCGTCCTGTCCTGTCCCCTGCCTGCAGCACACATGGCTCTCTCTCTCTCTCTCTCCCTCCCTCTCTCTCTCCCTCTCTCCCCCTCTCGGTGTGTGAGGGCAGATCCGTGGACGGCCAGGGAGAAACAGATGCGCTTGCACAGAAACACATTCCTAGCCGCGCGCAAAGATAGTTGCTATAGCAACCATCTGTCTCCTTTGCAGCTCAGGAATCCAGTGGAGAGGAATATGTGTGTGCGCATGTGTGTTCTGACAAATGAGGGATGCATTTTGTTCTTGTTTTTTTGTTTTTTTTTCCTGTTTCATATTCAAATTTTTGCATCGAGAAGCTCAATGTGCATTTAATGTCGCTCTAATGAGAAACGCCTGGAGTTCCATTTAAGGCCGCGCGTCAGACGACTGATGCTGTCACGAAGCTTTGAAGCTATCTACATATATTGCTTCGTTGGCTCCAATCAGAAGCAGTGTTTGTTATAATGTGCCATAATCTGTACAGTAAGAACAAAAAGAGCTATAATTAGATGTATGTACAACCCTTGTGTTGAAGCGCTGTTTAAATCCACTTTGATACCAGCTCATTAGCACCCATTATAATCAGCAGTAGATGCTGTGATGAAATTCCAATGGGATGATAAACTCTGTGATGTCATTGTTTAGCATAAAAGTGGCTCTGGTCTATCAAACATTTTGCTGTACGGTCAAGTTTATTTTATTTGGCCGCGTCATTGTATGTTCATCCAAACAACTGGGTCATATGTTTGACTAGGCAGCTGCTTTTATGGACTGTTTACAGTGGAATTGCCTATATTTAGCTCGAAGCCTCCTGTATCCAGATTACAGATTTTGCACGGACAAACGGCTCAATGTTGTCCAATATTTACAAAGTACAGACAGACAGACAGAAACGGAGACACAGAGACGTACAGAGGTACAACCTGAGAGCAAGAGAAAGAAAGACAGAGAGAAGGAACGGATGAGACATGGAGTGAGGCAGAGAGAGAAAGGTGAAAGACGGAGCCCCTGACCACTACCCCCCACCACACACACACACACACACACACACACACACACACACACACACACACAGGAGCAGTTGACTAATCAGTGCTAACGTATTCACTGCTTATCACCACCAGTCTGTCATCTGGGAAGCCATTACTGCAGCCCTGTCCAGACACACACACACACACACACACACAACACTGCACAGATGCAAGTAAAAAAACAAACATTCCATTGTGTGCTCGCATACGGTATGCTCGGCATTTAATTTCTGCATTTTTGGTACCTGCTCAAATGCTTCTGAGTATTGAACGAAGAAGTGTTGTACGGTACATACTTTTGTTTTTCTCGCTCCCAAATACGATATTGAAGTCGGATTGAAGTATTGAGAAGGTTATAAATGATGTCAGCCTTTGTCGTATCCCATTTTTGCAGAATTCTGTTCAATGGCTGTTCAGTGAAATCCTTCACTGCATTGACAGGGACATTGAGCGGGACAAACCAAGTAAATAGGGTGGGTGCTGAACTATTATAGTTTGAAACTGCAATCACAGAGCAGCCAGCATCTACAGAGTCACCGCTTGTTGTCCTAGTTTGTCCCTCTGGTATGATTTATAGGTTAATGTAATATACAGGTTAATATACTTATACCTACAGTTGATATTGACTTACTTCTGCCCCTATTTCTTGTTTGTGGTTTGGGCCCAAAACTTATCAGTCACGCTTCGTACAAGGTTCACTTTGAGGTAGCGGATACATTTGTCTTTACTAGCCGTTTTCTTGAATTAATGGCTGCACGCTCCGCCATTGGCGAGTCCCCTGTGATCTGGTATGAAAGGAGGTGGGACTGTAATTCCATCTCCCCACATCTTCTCCATTACTTCCTTCAGCGCTTTTTTTTTTCTCATCCAGGGACGCTCGGGGATTCGGTGACCTTGGAGGTCTTCGTAAGTGTCTTCTGCTCCATATTCCAGAAGTGTGCTCAGCCAGATTACCTAACAGCTATATCCATCTCATCGAGACACATTCGTAATTAGCTGTTTTGGACCCACTGCCTGTTTCGATTGCTTCATTATCGCTTGCCGCTGTTTTTGTTTATGCCCGGCTAAGCCGAGCTACATTATCGGCGACTCCTTCAAAGCCTTTTTCCGCCTCACCAGGTGCCCATCTTGCTCACTTGCTCACAGACATGGAGTCAATCTAATGAGGATCTTGAAAGTAGCTTTACTGGCCACCTATGAGTAAATGCAGAGGGAGCCCCAGCGTTAGATTGCCTGTCTGTCTTCTGCCTTTGAACAGACGAGTGAGAGGCCACAGGCTTTAGACAAGCTGTCCATCCTCAAGAGAGGTGGTGTGGCAGCTGGGACTGCCTAATGGTCGTCAGTCAGGACTCGGTATAGCGACCTGCCAGTCCGGTTTGACTTGCGCTGTGGGAAGATGAGAGCTGAAAGAAGAGAGACTATCAACAAAGAAAACCGGCCCTGCCTATAGGTTTTTTTTATCTTACTGCTGTTTATTTAAACCCCTGCCATCTCTTTCCTTTGGCTTCAGTATCAACGCCAGGGCCACTTTAGAGACTTTTATGCCCATTGTTTTTATCCATTAGTTAATTTACAGTCACCAAGACTCGTCATCAGTGAAAGTTCCAGCAGTTGAAGACACTTTTCACAGAATAAAGTGTGATAAAATAGAAAAAATGTCTCTTGAGGATGTTAACAGGTGCTGTTTGAGAACACGATACCACCACTGAATGTTTGTTATGGGTGGAGTGCAGCCTGGCAACCCGGTGACGAGATGAGGTCATTTTTTTTTTTGTTGTCATCATCAGATACAGCTATACGTGTGTGAGTATGTGTGTGTGTGTGAGTTCGTTTGTGTGTTTGTTGTTTTAGATAATGAAAACATCGCAGAGCCTTATCTCGATAGGGCCTCTCTGTTTTCTTTTTTGTATTCTGGATTAGGAGTGTCTTAAAACAGGACGGAGAGGTAGGTACACGCCCACTCTGTCAGTTGTACAGGCACACACAGTTGCTCTTTCTTACTCACTCACTCTCACACACACACACTCGCGCACACAGGTGAAGGGTGTATCTCCTTGCGTCACATGAGCTCACCTCAGTGTGTGGTGAGGTGACGAGACGAGCGGTGCGGAAGGATCTTTGTACTCGGCTTTTGTTGTGAGCATGGAAGGTTTTGGATGTAGGAGCCATTGTGGAATGTGTCTCTAATGCTCACCTCAGAGCCAGGCGGCCCCACAGGTAATGTGCTTTACATAATTATACTGCTAGTTTGGTGTTTGGAAAGCTAATCTACCATCAGTGTTAACAGGTAATGGGGTAAGGTGGTGGATTTTGAGCTGGATACGTTGTGCGAACATGGCCACACAAGCTGTTGTTTTGTCTCTGCTTACCACTGACAAACTTACTTCCTCTCTCTCTTTTCTCTCTCTGTTTCCTTCTTTCTTC
>OMNV01008901.1:120818-133489 GCA_900303265.1 Brotula barbata
GCCTCTCTACCTCTACAGGGGAGTCAAACCAGGAGCTGGGCCCCCCTCCGTCGGTGGATGAGGCAGCCAACACATTGATGACGCGCCTGGGTTTCCTTCTGGGAGACAAAGTGAGCGAGGGGCCAGCCGGTACCCAGTACAGCATGGAGGAACCCGAGGCGAGACAGGTAATAAGAATCTCACCACACGTCTGGTTAGAGCTGTTGAACACTTTCTCTTCTTATCTGTATTTGTTTGTACATTCCCACTTTTATCTTAAGTCACGGGACCTTGGTGTCTTACAGACTGAAGCGTTCCGTCTCTTCTGTCTGAAAAACTGCACGTGCTGCTCCAAAACTGCATTCAGTTCTCATGATATCACCAAATATTCGCAGTCAGTTTGAGGGAAACCTTTTATGGGCTTGAGCGAGACTTTAGATGGAGGACTTAATGCCAAAACTTGTGTAATTTGTTTTAACCCTTCGCCTTATTTGAAAGAATTTTCCCCTAATGTGATTGTTGTGATTCTGCCTCCTTTTTATTGTCGAAATTTGAAAACAGCAGCGTCTAGATTGATGTGTTTGACATTTATCTTCGTTTGCAGATCCTCGTAAGCCACATCAAAAGAGTAAATTGCTCCCAGACACCAAGGTCTTTGCTTATACAACATAAAATCTCAATTATTTAATTCCTGGCATTCCTTAAACTCGTCTTCTTGCCACTCGCTTTCTTAAGGTGACATGCAGCAGAGCGTTCCTGTCCTCCATGTTCTTATTCTATTTGTGTGTTTGGCTGTTTGACCACAAACATCTCCTGGCACAGCGGGTCTCCTCCGAGCTTGGCAACGGATGCCCTCGTTTCCGTACCTAAACCTGATCTGACAGCTACGGCTTCTCCTGAGAGAAAACCAGAGGGAGACAGCGTGAGGGGAGAGGGGCGAACCCGTTGTTGAGCATTTCAAGCAAGTTTGGGTTTGAACCGAAGCGGTGTAGATAAGCGATTCGACTGATGGACTGTCTGTGCTTGATGTGAGCGCTGCTAGAGCAGTGGGGGTGTAAAGTGAGAGAGGTTTGTTCAAGCAGCTCTTTTTATTGACGTGACTCATACAAGCACCCCGCTGCATTGTGCTCCCACTGTACAAACTTGTTCTTTCAGATATCGGCCCCAAAATACTGCTCATGTTGTTTGACTCATTAACCACCACAAATGAGACAGGATGCCTGAAGACACCATCTATTAAGAGATAACAGATTGGCCTTTTGTTGTTATTTTTTCCGACGCGTTCGCTTTCAGAGGGAAGTGCTAGATATGGAATCTTTATCTGCTGCCATCTTACATTTGGCATGGGCGATTTCTACGTTTGCTGGCGCCTCTGCTTCAAGACCTCATCAGCTAATGGAACAAGGTGACCTTAACTCTGGGAGAGTGCAGTTAATTGCTTTTCATACTCCCCAAATAGAGGCAGAGCTCCAAGTTCAGTCCAATCCCCGGACGGTGTGAAAGGTCAGACCAGCACGGAGGTTTTTAGGTTCGTCTGTGTGTGTTTGTGTGGGGGTCAAGCTCCTTCTGAATGCTAGCATTTGATGGCTCCGTACGTGAGAAGAGTGCAGGACAGCCAGGGGGAAAGGGCCTGGCAAATGTATTACTTCTCTATCAGTCACTCACGTAATCTCGCTCTGTTGCTTACACACACACACATATATAGAGAGAGAGAGAGAGAGAGAAAGGCAGCACGGGATATGAGCATGTACCAGGATGCTCAGTGTCTTTCTTAGTAATGTCTGATTGTATTTGTGAAGCAAATACAGATGTTGAAATGTAAGATTTAAAGACATCTGGAACCAATGTACGGTTATGGTTCGATTGGCATTGTTGTAAAGCATTTTTCTTGTATCTCAGATTTGGTTATGAAGACATACTGTATATTGTGGAGGTATTTTTTTTCTCTTAACAATAAACTAAACAGTAGCAGACACGATCTTAAATTTCACCTACAACACAGATAATGTATTTTTGTGTATTGGATGCTTGTGTGCAGACATCAGTGTATCAGTGTTGAATCTGCATCAATACAATGTATTGGTTCCCCTCCATTTCTTATGCTCACAGCATTTGGATTCAACATTAAATTGAGGATATCACAATATTATAAAGTTGGATAAATATTTACTATCTGTCTAACTATACACATCCGTGTGTCACTCTGTCATCAGATACCTGTAAATCTAACATTAAATGACATTATTCACATTGAATGTATTAAGACATTTGTAGCATCTGTTGGGCACATTTTTGCAACAAAACTTTTCGAAATTCCTAGTCTTCTGACTTTATGCAGCATTTGTGTAGTTTAGACCCGGCGTGTCTCCTCCCACTGATTAAACCGAGCTGGGACTTCATCCCTCGTGTTCTCAGTTCATAAAACATCTCCGAGAGACAATTACTGTATGTGTTTGTGTACGTTAGTGACTGATGCGTATCGGTTTTGCTTGTGCGTCTGCGTGTCAGTAGATGCTCCATAAATCTGTGCGAGTGTTTTCCCCTTTTTTTTTTTCCTTTGGGGGTATCAGCGTTCACGGCAGCAGATTAGACACAACAGAGTGTTTTTGTCCCCTGTGATCTCTTGTCTCCCAGCCTAAGGCGACACAGAGGAGGGTCACTGCACGGTGCAGAAAGAGAGCAGCGTGACAGAAAGAATGCTAAAGAATATGCGTGAATAAGAGTGGCAAAGATAAGCGCGCAAATGAGGGTGAAGTGGCCTGTACGGCACTCGTTTTCTCATAAAGACATTTTATATAATCAGGTAAAGGCATTGCATTTTCTCTCTGAGAAACTGCAAATTATCACACTTGGTGGTGTCGTACAGCTCCTGCGATCCTTCTCGTTTTTGTTTACAATCAGAAATGTACCGTGACTGCCTACAATCTGATTTTTTAAAATGCCACTCCCATTTGTCTCTGAAGGAAAATGACTGTTTTCCTGTGTTTGATGTCACATCCCTGATAATACATGGTTGCTACCCTTCCCTGTTTGCTAGTCTGGTGTGGGTATGGATTCCAAAGTATTCATATTCTCTCTTAATTTGCCGGAATGCACATTTGTGAAATGTATTATTTTTCAGATGTTACATCTACAGCTGTGGGTTGCTGAAAGATGGTTGGAGAGGCGTTGTCAGTAGTAGTTAGTGAGTGTGTTGGCGTCTACACTGTAGATTTGTGTTTGTTTGGATCTGAAGCCCTTTGTAGCCTGGGTTTTAGAGAAATGCTATAAATTATTCAGTATTACCATGTGTGTGCAGGGGAAACAGTGGCTGCGTGGAGAAAATCTGGTATTAAAAGTTCAAGCATGATACTGATGGAACAAACCATTTTTTGTGTCTTTCTTCCTGTCCAGGGTCAGAACCAGAGGATCAGCCCGTGCTCCACCCTGACCAGCAGCACTGCCTCCCCCCCTGCAGGCAGCCCCTGCTCCACCTTGCCCCCCAACATGCCTGGCCAAGCTGGCAACAAGGACTGTGCCTACGGTTCTGTCACCAGTCCCACCTCAACCCTGGAGAGCAGGGACAGCGGGATTATTGGTGAGACCTGCACCGACAGACACACAGATTTACAAAGAAGAGGCCGCGCGTGCTGTATGCAAACCGATGCAAAGCGTGCCTGGTGTGTCGTGTGACATTTTTCGCACACCAGATTACTGTTGGTAAACGGAATCATTCAAAAATGATGTGGAGGAAAAGAGATTCACAGAGTGCAGATTCAGGGCTGGTAGGTGAGTTTGGCACAAAAGGATTGTGGGAAGGAGCAGGTGGGGAAGAACACGCTTCAGGTGTGGCCTTTACAAAACAGGTCGGTGCAGACATCTAAATGGGAGCACAAATTCCTAAGTACATACACAGACAGAACATGACAATAGTCTGGTTCACTCAAATTATAGCGTGATGATTATCTGTGTAGGTTTTTATATGTAACACTTACGGTAGTGCAAGACATCAATGCAGCTGCCAGTTTTATGCTCTATGTAAAGCCACATGTCGTGAGTGGGAAGATGTACCGTGGACAGCAGCGCACAGAAACACCCCGTCTGTCGCCTTGTAGCTTTTATAGTGGACAAGAAGAAACGTATCGTCAAGGTGGGAAAATACCCAGATCCCTAAACCTTGGGGAGCCCGGGGGGACATTAGCTTATTATGTGAGGTATGAAATGGCACATCGAAGACTGAAGAATCCAGGGCTGTACTCCAAATTCACTTTATATGCTATATATTATCTGCTTAATGTGATGTGCAGCCCCGTTGATGTGCGGCGGCACTTCCTATTTGTGCGAGGGGTGACAAATAATGCACGTCATAACATATGACTTTAAAAGTGGCCCCTGGGGGCTGCGCCGCTTTCCCGCCCAACGAGCCAAAGCGGTTCGAACCGAATGAGGAAGCCCGTGAGTGACATCGCCATCCTCGGAGCCCTGTATTTTTTTAACGAGGCTGTAGAAAGTTAATCTGGGGTTGAAAAAGGTCAATTTCGAACAGCTTAAGCTCCGAAAGAAACTCCGAAAGTGAGACTTAATATTTGATTTTAAAAAGTGGCACAGAGGTCATCTCACCCGCTCAGCCAGGTTGCTCCAAAGTGACAGTTAAAGCCTAATTTTAGCTGTAATTGACTGTGATTATGGCTTAGCGCTGAACTGACGTGCACACACACCGCACTTGCGCTCACACAAAGGGTGTTGTTTTTTTTTTTGTTCCCTCCGATGCAGCCACCTTGACCAGCTACTCTGAGAACATGGAGCGCGGCGGCAAATACGGCGAGGGCTCCAGAGGAAACTTGAAACTGTGGCAGTCCCAGAAATCAGGCATGGACTCCTTCCTGTACCGGGTGGACGAAAACATGACCGCGTCCACCTACAGCCTCAACAAGATCCCCGAGCGCAACCTGGAGAGCATGTCCTCCCACTCTGCCCACTCCATCCCTCTGTATCTCATGCCCCGCCCTAACTCTGTGGCTGGTGAGTCCCTTCTTCTTGTCTTGCTCTTAAGAAGAATAAAAAAATGGAAGCCGCAAGTTCTCTAAGGAGCCAGAAATAAATTCATTAGAAGCGGCATGGAAAAGAATCCAATTTCTGTCAAGGGTAAAATGCTCTCTCTGGCAAAATTGGATTGAACTGCTGATGTTCAGTCATTCTACACCGTGTTTTGGACTCCTTCAGCGCTCCATTATGTCCCTCTTGACTCCCTCTCCTTTCTTGTTTTCTTCCTACATGACCTTTTATTCTCTCCCTTGGATTCTGACTCCGCCGGTTTTGGCGATTCCTGTAACCCCAAACATAAAAAGATGTGTTGAATCATTTATTTTGTCTTCCATCTTTGGAAAATAACACCAGTAACACTTATCAGGAGGCAGGCAAAGTGCTGGCTTTTTCAGGGAAATGTCAATATTTTTTTCGGCGTTAAATCAGTATCAGCCCTAAAAAGCCTAATCGGTGAATGCAGATTCCTCTGTTAGGTCTGTCAAAATAATCCATAAAGCATCTTAATTCTTTTCACAGGTGCTGTTTTCTTTTCTCCTCCCCATGGTCTCTCATCAGCAATTATAAGTCTGCTCAGAACATAATATAACAGATTTTTTTCCCCCAACTGGTTTGACGTTATCGTGATGCCTGTCAGATGTTCAGGAGAATTAATCTCTAATGCTGTCGTATTGCCAGTTAATCTGTGCCAAACAAAGCCCAGACCAGTAATCTGCCGTATTGTTGAGAGGTGTGAATCTGAGATAAATTGAACCGGTCTCCCTGATTTATCATAGTTCTGTCAAGGCGGAATACTCCAAAAAATTCTACGTTGTTATGATTTTCGTGAAATATGTTCGCAGCGATCCACATAGCTGTGAGTTTTGTTTTGTTTTTATGATTCTCATCGTTTCTCTTCAAGCCTACACATTTACAACATCGCAAACTTTGGCCCGTGTGGTCTTGGTGCAGTTATGTGCCGTAATGTGGCCTCGCGGTTTTCAATGCAGCTTTTTCTTTTTGTTGCATTCGTGGGGACGGAACCAACTCTACTCTTCTGTTTCCAAATTTCATCCAGATATCTTAAGATTTTGGGCAGCTGCAGATCCACAGTGCTATTTTGTGCTAATCTTTTGCAGCACTTTGATATGGATTCAAACCACAGAGCAGAATAATGCAGTCTGGGAAATTGCCTCAACAGAACAACAGCCAGCTCAAAGAATCACACATAGGCAAACTGTCATTTCGATTGCTGGTAAAAGCTCTCATTCATGTGTGTTTATAATTGTAATGGTAAATATATCAGAAAATGTGACTTTCATAATATTGTGACAGTCCTAATGGACCTGATTGTGTTATTGTTCTCATCACCAAAGTGGCTGTTATAAAAGATGAGCCCTATTATGTGCTTCTCCCACTCCCGCTGGAACGTGTCTGGATATATGTGTGTATATGTATGGAGAACCACATGTATGTCTCGCTGAACACGGTAATGTGTCTGACAAAGCCCGTTGCCGCAGTTCTGACCTTCTCTTTATGCTGGTCATGTTCTGCTGTCTGGCAGCACAGCCACTCTCCGGCTTTAGAGATTCAGTCTCGATCTTCTCTCCTCCCCTCAATAACCAGACTTTCAAAGGGGGCTGAATGAGACCGAGACAGCTTAAAGGAAATGCCCTAAGCTGCACACGAGGCAGAAAACGTACGAGTGAGGTGGACGGTGAAAAGAAGGTTTTAAAAAAAACCAAAAAAAACGACATGTGATGATTTTTATGAAGATGTTTACATTTGACACTGGAGGCGAGGAACGGGAATTCCAGAGCGTGGAGAGGGAGATGGATTCACGAGGAAGAGGACTGTGACTTTCATAATCTCGCTCTCTCTCGCTCGCTCTCTCTCTCACACTCACACTCTCTCTCTCTCTCTCTCTCTCTCCCTCTGAGAATTATTAGATGATGTAGGGATGGGAGGCAAGCACAGGCTGAGGATTGGCTGGGTTCACAAAGCAGTGGAACATCAAAGCCCCGGGCATTAACTGTTTCTATCCCCCAGAGTGAAAGAGAGACTTGCTTTGATGTGGAGAGAGAGAGAGAAAGAGAGAGAGAGAGAGAGAGATGGAAGGAGAGCAGAAGGCGACTGGGGAAGAAAACGATGAGTGAGGGAGGGGACTATTCTGTTACCTAATGAAGGCAGTGGGTTGGTAGAGCTAAAGATGGATACGTAGGGAGGAATAACCATCTAACACACACTATTCCTTTTCTCTTTCTCCCTTCGTGGTAGTAATACTGCTCACTGGAGAGGAGCAGAGTTGAATAGAATTTAAATATGAGTCTTTATTGGACATCATGAATTAGATTTTTTTTTTTTTTTTTTTTTTGGTTCAGAGAACTCTGTAAGCACGGAAAGTAGGCCCGAGAGGAGGAGCGCGCTCTTTTGGCGAAGATAGCGCCACAAACACTTGTAAAAGAAGCTCATACAGTCAACTAACAACAACAACAACAACAATGTAAAAGTCAAATGACGTGTCACCGTGCCAAAAAGATAAACTCATCCTCCGGAAATGTCTCAGTCACATCTCGTCCCTTAAGCTAATAAACCGTTAAGACATCGCCACGTCGCAGGATTTTCTGCGTTATCTCATGTAAGTGAATGGATCGTTGAATCGATGCTCACATAAAGACCAAAGAGGTATGAACCACGCCAAGCCACGTGTATTCTCTAAGGAGAAATATAGGAAGATAACAATCAGACCTCATTTATTATTGATTTCTTTCAAAGGCCTGGTCCCACCCAGATGTCTCAGAGACAAAGACCTGGAAACGTTGTTGATTAAATACTAAAAGTTGCAGCCTTTCTCCGGCGGGGAGATAAAGCAGAGGAGAGTTGTCAGGTGATCAGATCAGCGCCAGCCACCTCGTATCTGAGATGACTGGTGGGCTCGCTGGCTGATAATGTGACTGGCTCTGGATGGGAGCCCAGCTGGTGTGTGTTCGTGTGTGTTCATCAGGAAGTGTCTGATGTAGCTGTCAGTGCCCACTGCTGCTAATTTCCTTGCCTCACAGTTCAGCTCAGGCATTCATTTCATAACATTCTCTCCCTCACTCTCCCTCCTCTCCCTCCCTCTCTCTCTCTCTCTCTCTCTCTCTCATATTCCTCCATTCTCTTGTATTTTTCTTCATTTCTCTCCTTCCACTCTTCATGCAGTCCTAGCGCATTGGCACAGGAACAGTGAATGTGATCCCCTACCAGCCTGCTGCATTGCAGATAGAGATGATGAGCACACAGATTTGACTCTTCACATTCAAACACGGTTGAAAAGGGGGGAAAAGGAGACTTTTCAGCCACATAACCCCTGAGTCATAACTCCTCGCTTTAGTGGCAGATTCGTGCCTCTACTGTCTCTGCTTTTAGCCCAGCCGGGTGACCAGCACCCCCGTTCCCATCAGGGCCGAGCCTCCAGCATTCTCAGCTGCCGCTTCCCTCCATTTTGGGAAACATGTGGCTCATTGATAGTTTCATGGCCGGGGTGGTGACTCAGTCAGAAACACACATACACAGCAACACGTACATTTACCAGAGCTACAGCCCTGATTCTTCTTTCAAAGACAACAATCCCAATTTAAACCAAGGAAGAGGACAAAATCACTGCTGGGATACTGCAGAGGCTCACACCTGTGATTGGTGAGCTCACAGCCCGGCCACTCAGAGGAATTATTCTGCTTTAGCTTTTGGAATGACTTGAGAGCGAGAGGATATCAAGCAGAAGAAGCAGGCAGCAGTGTTCACACCTTCACCCAACACCCTGATGTGTTTTTTTTTTTTGTTTTTTTAAACTCAAGACCTCACAGTGTTTCAGGTACAGAGTGTTCGAGGAACCTAACTTCCAGGTCCGACTGTTCTCCCTGTGGAACTGTGATGTTTACTTTTCGTCTCTGTCCTCTGGTCGTCCCCTGAGGGGGCCCGATAACGGTCCATACGTGTTGTTTGTATTTCACCATGACGGTGTCTCTGTCACCCTGGGGTTCTCCTCTTCAAGTGGCGACTGGAGAGTATCAGGGTATCACGGTGGCTGCCCCTGCCCATCAGACACCCGCAGACCTTTGGATGGTTAAAGCCCTTAATCCATCCAGGATTTTATTGTCTTACTTCAGAGTTTCTCTCTTTCGCCTCACCTCGGTTTTAAGATTCAGGTGCAATAGAGAACCAAGTCCACTGCTTGCCCACACTGAGTCTAATCTCATTTAATATTCAGTGGTTCTGAGCGCCGGCCCTAAAGACACAGCGTGGTGTGAACAATCAACAGCCAGTGTCAGACGATGCTCACTCCATGAATAAGACATTTGTCTGCTAAGATAATTAATCCTGAGAGGGGCCGGATGGCATCTGCCTCCTTGCCGTGTGACAGACACTGAGAGGAGGGAATTTTAGGACAGGAGCATGTGGGGCTGGCTCGCTTAGCAAGTCAGAAAGCTGGAGCCTGACAACAGCCTCAGGGCCCCGGTGTGAGCCAGTGCCACTCTGTGTGTGTGGATTGTTGTTCTGTGTCTGTGTGCACAGTGCCGGAAGAAGCACTTCAAATCTGGTATGCGGTACTACATTTGAAGTACTTATTGTTGCACTAATATCACAGTTTTATAGAAAATGTTTTTTTTTAATATATTTAAAGGCATTTCAAATTCTACCTGAGCATTAAAAAGTAAAATATGCTGACAAGTGAAAGTTGTTACATACTCGTGTTCCACTCCTGATCTCTCATCGTACATCTCTCTCTCTCTCTCTCTCTCTCTCTCGCTGTCTTTCTCCATCTCTCTCTCCCTCTCTCGCTCTCACACACATGTCACACACGCACCTACAGCTACCAGTTCGGCCCACCTGGAGGACCTGGCATACCTCGATGAGCAGAGACACACTCCTCTACGCACCTCGCTGCGCATGCCCAGACAGAGCACCACCTGCGGGCCGGGTCGCTCCGGGCAGGACCTGAGAGGTGAGCGACAAGGAAGACACACACACACACACACACACACTCACACACACACACACACTCACTCTCAGAACTATCTGTATTATTTTGTTCTTCTGTTTCCATTTGCACGTCTCCGACTCCGATCCTTTCTTAAATGAAACGAACACAAGGGAAATCTGCACAATAGTAACGATCAAATCATGAATAAGAAGAGGGACCACACAGTAGACATACACACTAACATTTCACACTTTCACACGAATTTTCAATACAGGGGGAGGCGGTTTAGTTGGATGTTTTTGAGAAAAGAGTGACAAACGAGAGGGTATTTTTTATCCTTAAAAAGAAGTCAACATAACAATGAAGTGAATTCTTGTCAAATCCATCTCTGTCTTCATTATCTCGCAAAAAGAGTCAGTGATTACTAACAGCAGGTCAGTTTCACAACAATGAACACGTTAACTTTAGCCTAAAGCGTCTTGAGAATGTCAATAAATGCAAATAGTTCGAGTATAAGATTACGGTCTGTTTTTAACTTCTTAAATTCTGCTTAAATTCTGTAAGCAGTAAAAAGAATTCGTAGGCTGATGGACGCTGTGGAAAATACACACTCGTATCCTATCAGTATGGATACTTTTCAATAGTTCCATAATTTTGACCGCCTTATTACAAACACAACACAACCGAGACGCCCACGTCGCCGCCGAGGCACCGCAGCTGGTTGCGGAGACCAGTCGGAGTCACGACCTCTTGTCTGCCGCTTTCTAGCATGTGTGTTTTAGTGTGTGAAACAGAAAAAGCGACAGATACCGGCGAGTGCACTAAGCAGCGTTTGTCAGGTTACATCACCGCCGAGTCACAATCTGTCTCGCCGCTCCGCGTTCACAGTCATCGCGCGCTTCGCTGCACACCGTTCCAAATATATACGCCCAGCACTTCCGAAGCGCCCGCAATTCTCCTCAGCCTCCTTACCGGGTCAAATTGTTGAAACATTATGTGTCCCCTCGTTCGTCTTCGTCTGTCACTTTGCCGGTAATGAGTGCCATAATTGCAGCCCTTTGCCATCAAGCCGGCGCAAATATGTGTCCCTGTGTGTTTTAAACACCTGTTAAGACCCCACTTAGTTGTGAGTGCGCTCTGCTGAACTGTGATGTGCTTCCTCTGCCCAAGGGTAAGATAGAGAGAGATGAAGAAAGAGTGAGAGTTAGAGATGGATGTGGAGAAAGAGAGCGGAGATAGGAGGCGACGGGGTGGTGCTGTTTTCTCTTAAAGCTTCGCTCTTCCTGCCAAAGCCACTTCTTCTTTCAACCTTTCACCTTGGGCAGCCAAGTGTGTTTATAAGCCAACCGCCCGCACCCTAGCATGCTTTCTGCCTCCTTGGATCAGCGTTAAGGCGCCCCTGAGTGCCCGGCACCTTAGCTTTCACCGGGAGAGACAGACAAACACGGTCCAGACAGTCACTTAAGTAACTGGAATTCAGCTCACATCATTGATGGGGAAAACCCGACGTCCACTGGCTGCTAAAACCGAGATCACAGACTGGAAATGGAAATGGAATTTGGACTGACTTGAATTTCTGATCACTTCCTTACTGTCTGGCCTTCCAGATCAGATTTTCCACTTACCCACAAGACAAAGCCCTAATCTATTTTGAGAAATTTACTGACCGCTACTCCTGCTCCCCAGAGGATGACTCCTTTTCATTCTGGACTCCTGTAGCCTCGTCCCTCAGGTCGTGCGATCGCGGTTTTTACTCAAGAACCTGCTGAACCTCACTGATTCCAAAGACATTTACATGTTGAAAATAATCTTAAAAAATAGACGCAAGGGTGAATAATGAATAATTAAGTACGATTTTCACACTTTGATACATAACAGACATCTGGCCCACCAGAATATTACCTGGTGTTGCATTTTTGACATCATCAGCCACCGCAGGCTGCCGTCAGACCTGGATTGATAGATGTATCTATTAGAAGCATCGATCAGGTGGTAACCAGCTGACAGTGGAAGGTCCGTTTGATGCAGCCTGGGCCATGAGGGGCCAGTGCGCTGCTGCTGTTTTGAGGAGAGTGAGTCAGACGGTAATGGACCTTCTTATGCTCCTGCCTGCCTGCAAGATTCGCCACCCACCTTCTCTATTCACCGCAAACACTCTCACATATACTGTACAGTCCACAGACACCTTCTCTCTCATTTAAATGTACTTTCTCGCCGCCCTCTGTCTTTCTCACTCTCTGTCTCCTCCCTGTGTTTCATCCTCTGCTTACATACACAGAACAGGCTTTGTGTTAGCTGATGGAGGCAGCTTTCACCCCATAAATCCCCAAGTTTTTATTACCTCCCAATCCGCAGCCTGTAGCCTAAGTAATGGCTCCTAGAATTTCAGGTGTGCTCTGTAATTGATTAGACAGCTAAGTTTGGCATCTGTGGAGAAAAACACCCACAGGTCTGCATGAATTAGAATGACTAATGTTCAGTAAACATAAACTAAAGTGAGGCCCCGATCCCTGTCTCAGTTCAGATTGTTAGATAACGGCCCGCAACCGTGATAAGACACCAAGTGATGCTTCGGATGATTATGGATCTTTGAGTGCAAAGACACAAACGTGGCATTTTATGTGGCAGCATGTTATGTTTTATGTGTCTCAAGTTGCATTTGGACGTTGACTTTTTCTTTCTTGCAGGGCTGCAAATGTTCAACGACAGTTTGCAGCATATTTTCAAA
>OMNV01008902.1:0-27066 GCA_900303265.1 Brotula barbata
TTTCATAGACGCGCTACAATTTAGCAGATCTTTAAGTATCGGGACAGCCCACATACGGCCAGATTGACTTGGAGGGGATGACGACGATGGTTTCAGATTTGTCACTTAAAGGCGCAACACACATTTCTCGGCGGATCCTCCGGCAGCAATGTAACTCAAATTGCCCCATGGTTTTATAAAATGAAAGAGATCCAAGTTATATCTGGTAAACCAGGCAAGGCTTAAATTTGACTTAGATTCAAATTAATTCTGTATTTAATCGTACTATGAATATTTTCGGTCAACTATCTCTTTACAAACATGCACTTTTTCAAAATAGACAAAACTTTATTTTTCCTTTAGAGTGACACATGGGATGCAAAACTGCGAATTAAAATGACCACAAACAAAATGACCAGAAAGTGTAAAGCAGACAGGGTAATTGTAATAACATGTAATCAACTAATATAACGTGGGCTGGATTAACATTAAAGTTCAAACACACTTTAACAGTCGATTCAGATTTGCGAAATTTAAATGCTACTGATGTAAACAGACAAAGAGAATAAACAAAAGAATTCACAAATCAGAATCTTACTCCGGTCCGGTACGTGCAGCGCTGTGTGTTGGAGTGGAGGCGAAGTGGAACGCGTCCCCATTAAAGGCACGAAGCAGCAGCAGCAGCTGTCATGTGAAACAGCTGGACGAACAAGGAAGGATAAACAACAGTACGGCTACGTCTTTATATAACAAGGTAAACTACCACATACGTGCACTGGACCGACACTCACTACGTTACTGGCGATCGCACATGACAACTTGTATTGATTTAACGAGAGAAGTGTAAATTTGGTGATCTCTGTGCTAAATTAGCAGGGCCAGCAGCATTTAACGTTAGCATTGGTAACCACACAAGTTGGCACCTCATGCCATTGGGCACCTCACTCTGTGAGCCTTATCATTGTTTATTGATCCTTTGCTCAACTTGTATTAACCTGGCAGGGTAAACATTATACGCGTATGGCAGATTAAAGCATTTGTACAGACATATAGCGAGATAGCTGCGGGCCTTTCTGCAGCCACCTTGCAAGGGACATTTAAACCCCTCTGACTCGTGCACTGAGAAGTTAGCTAATATGGGAGTTGACTAAATAGTTAGCCGTCCTTTCTGTCTCATAACTGCCAACAGTAACTGCAAAACACGTCCAGTCGGATCTCGATTACACCTTAAAACGGGCTGTCCCGTGAAGCCATTATCTTGGGTATTCGTTTAGCTGGTCATTTGAGCTAGCGAGAGGTGCTATTTGTGCAGCCATTACTTGGCATCACAACAAAACGTAGGCTAGCCGCTAGTTAGCTTGCTCGGCAGACAACAAAGATGAGCCCAGCTACAGCGAGACGCTCATGCAATGTTCAAGATGAGACTATCATTCAGTGTCGAATTAATACTCCGTCATTGCTCTTTAGTTTAATAACATTTTAAAAATAAAGTTAGGCCCGATTAGCGGGGCTGGTATAATATTACATTGAAAGCGCAAGTGTAATGTTTTGAGTGAAGCTTTACAAGCAGTATTTTTACACACAATATGAGATTTAAAAAAAAAAACAACAACTTGTTTTAATCTGCTGCTGCCTGTTACACAATTGGGCCACCCGCCATTGTATTGTGGTCTGTTGCGAAACAGTGTTACGATAAATTAAAAGGTGTTAAAACACTGTGGGACGATGCGATCCTTTGTCTGAGTGCATAATAAAGTGAGAGTTGGAGTGGGATGGGTGGATGGTCCGGGACAAAAATGTGAAAAGGCTCGTTGGCATCATCAGGGTTCAAACAATCAGCCTCATATTTGTGCAATCTTTGCTCCATCTAGTGGTGAACTTTATACTAACACACAAACCTGCTGCTTCATAGTCCAGTCATAGGCCTGTAGACTCCATTTAACCGTGCACTCTTTTAATGGTCTAAAAGATCACAGTTACTGTGTAAAATGTAAAGAAAAAAAGTACGACTGTCTTAACAATTCAATCATCAGAATTAATGTGTCGTTATTGGACAATTGTTCTGAGCAGCAAATACATGTTCATCAGAGGGTCTGCAATTTGGCTGACAATGAAAAGTGCTGGTGCTCTGAGGATACAAATAATAATATTAACAACACTAAAAGAAATAATAAAATAATAGTTATCATATTTAATTGTTATTTAATGTAGTTGGTCAGTTTGTCTTTTTTCCATCTATATTTCATGAGGATCCGTAAATATGGGATTTCTCACAAATTGTCATTTTTTTCTGCTTTGACATTCCCATGTGTTTCAACCTGTTTACAGTGTGTCTTATTAAAGTGAAGCATTAGAATAGAAAAAGTACAGTTAAATATTTGGAAAGGTCCTCACATCCATATTTAAATGAAACATCTATCTTCGTCACAATCGACAGTATGATTTTACAGTAAATTTCAACACTATAATTGATATTGTAATATATTCTGTACGTGTTGTTAAATTTGATTATTCATGTAGGTTATATCTGGTGAGGCGGCAGGATGGCGGGTGCAGAGGCGTATACCCCTGCAAACCCCACCTGCAAGATTATGACCTTCAGACCCACCATGGAGGAGTTTAAGGACTTCAACCAGTACTTGGTTTACATGGAGTCTCAGGGTGCACACCGTGCAGGCCTGGCTAAGGTAGGCTGTCTGTGTTTGTTTGTCTGTCTCTGTGTGTGTGTCCATGTCTGTGTGAGAAACCTTATTCATCCTTTTTTTGTGGAATTGGCAAATATCTGAGTGATAGACATCATATTATCCACCAGGTTGAAGCACTGTCCTATAACGTGGGGAAAAACTTTTGATGTACAGCATTTAAACTGATTTCTAAAACGCTGTATTTATTGGTATATTGCCACCAATAATGATGACTTTGGAGTGAAACTTTTTATATGCATGAAGGAAGCAATCAATTAAAAAATGTAAGAAAAGGCATGCAGATATACTGCACATACAGACATATATTCAAACATACAGGCAGTAGATAGATGCTCATCACCTGTGCTCATTCTAATGATGACATGCTGATCTGATTGTCTCATTTGAACAAGGAAACTACATGTAGCAACCCTCTCTTTTTGTCTGTTGCCCAGGTGATACCCCCTAAAGGCTGGAAGCCTCGGCGCACCTATGATGACATAGATGATCTGATGATTGATGCTCCCATACAGCAGATGGTGGCTGGCCAATCAGGGCTGTTCACGCAATACAACATCCAGAAGAAGCCTCTTAGTGTGCAGGAGTTCAGACGACTGGCAAACAGTGACATGTAAGTATTAAAGAGGTCTTATATCATTGGTAAATAAAAATAACCAACTGTTGCTGCCAGAGTAAAAAAAAGCTGAAAACTACCAGTAATTGGTGATTAGTTGATTCTGTTATATCAGAGATCATTGTAAGTATATGAAAGTTTTAAATACTGCTTGTAATTCTGATTTCCTCTTAGTTTCTATTGTGAAAAATTACAGACGGCAATTTAACAGTTGCCATTCATACGAAAAGGATTTAAAAATGCTACGTCATGTCTTTTCCATCCACAGGTATTGTACACCTCGCTACCTGAATTATGAAGATCTTGAGAGGAAGTACTGGAAAAACCTCACCTTTGTCTCACCCATATATGGTGCTGATGTCAGTGGTAGCCTTTATGATGAGGTAAATGATGTTTCTCCCTTTACTAGATTTTTGTACCCATTGGTCTCATTATGACCAGGCCAGTCCAACTCAATCCAAGTGACTTGACTGAGGCACAGCTATTCCCTATCATTGTTCCCTGCTTAGTTTTCACTAATTTACCACAATAAGTGCACAGCATAAATAATAGTAGACGTGAGTTGATGGATGTTCATCTTGCAGAGATGTTGAATATGGTCTGATATTCTGCGTTGTTTTGGTTGGACAGCTCTTCAGCTCCAGCATCAACAAGTTAGCCAAATGAACTTTGTAGCAGCTGTACGCAGGCACAATATTTTTAGAAGTACCACTAAAATTTAAGCAAAACGGTCATAACTGTAACTTTAAATTACACATAAAACTTTAAATTTTAACTTAACGAAGCACTGCAAACAGTCAGTGTGGTTACCGTTTATTGATATAGCTGGCTGCACTTTGGTTTTTTTCTACCCTCTCACACAATGCTTTGCATCAGGAAATGGTCCTCTTGTTTTAATGGGACATAATGGAAAGCTGGTATTTATGTAACCCAATAACTTAGAATTAACAAGAGACTCGTGTTGGATTGAGTTTCTTATTGATTAAAAAAGTTACACGTGCGATTACTGAATTTGGAATTGCTGCCTTCCGGTGGTTTAGTTTAATATAAATGTAATGAATTGCAAAGGAAAGAGCCGGTAGAATTCAATCCTCCATTTTCTATACTGCTTATCTAGACCCACTTAAACTCACATTAAGGCAGCTAACTACCATGCTGCTGTGCCGTCTCCCCCAATAGGTTTCCTTTTACTTTTATTTGTTTACCTTTCGTTTTATGTGTCGGCAACTATGTCGTCTGAATGGTTCGTTATTGTCCGTGCTTCTATTGTTGTCTCGCTTGCAAAAGAGATCTTTAACTCAAACCTGATTGACAATTGACATTTTTAAGTGAAATGTAACCATCCTCTTAATTTTGTAGGATGTGGATGAGTGGAACATTGGACACCTGAACTCTGTCTTGGATGTTATTGAGGAGGACTGCGGTGTATCTATCCAGGGGGTCAACACTCCATATCTGTATTTTGGCATGTGGAAGACTACTTTCTCTTGGCACACTGAGGATATGGACCTGTACAGCATTAATTACCTGCACTTTGGAGAACCCAAGTCCTGGTTAGTATTGTACTATGGATAGATGCAAAAATAGATAAATAGTATCTATTGCGGCAGTATTTAACCTTGCCTCTCTAAAACTTGCCTCTATACAGTATATCAATAAGTGTTCTACTCCTCATTTGTGACCGTGATTCAGTGCTATAACCACTGCATCTTATGCCGGTTACTGTAATTACATATTCAATTTAGCCACAGTATCATTTTTCTGTGTTACATTTTTCATGAGTCTCTGGAAGCTGCATGTCAGGCATACTGATTAAATTCCGTCGAAGTTTGTCACAATAGCCACTAAGGTGTGCCTACTTCCTCCACTGTGTTTGACAAGGCAGGAGAGTATTGCTCTTAATGACAGAACCTTTGTGTGAATCTGCTTTCTGTAGTCGCATTAGTCTTGTTAGAACCGTAATGCATTTGGGGTCTTGTCTTGATTTAAATACAAAGTGTTTGACTTTGAAAATCTGTAACCTTATCCACGCATGTGTTATCTTTGTTTGAAGTAGATTCAAAAAGGTAAAATACGCAAGAGACCATATCTTTCACTCGATTTGCCTCAGTATTCTGATTGATAAAACCTGCTGGAGCCAGGATTTAATTTCCCCAGTGCATATTGCACACCAAAAACTTAGTCACCTACAGTGCACACTATAGAATTCAAATGTTAGTGGGAGGGCAGCAAGTACAACAAATTCGGGGGTAGGTAAATTGCACATCTAGCAAGTAAGTATAATAACGCATCTGTTCTCAGGAAACATTGCTTTTTCCACCTGGGATGTTTTGCCTTTATGCAGTGGAACAAAGCAAAATAATTGAGATAATAATTGAATTGGTTTTTTTTTCTAAACTGACTTGGATAGAAAACACTCAAGTCAGTCATGGCATGTAAATAGCGTTGGTCTAATTGGTATTTTTGGAAATGGTTCCATTTCTTAAAGTGGAGAGGAGCTGAGCATAAGGTGGTCCATGAGAGAATGATATTGTGAAAGAGGAGTTGAAGAGTGAAGGTAGATCAAAATGGAGTATACTTTTTATTCCTTTGTCAGGCTGGCTTACTCCATTTCCTCCCCCCCTTCTCACCCTAGAGGGAGTTCTGCTCATTAGAGCAGTGAGCCCTGCAACCCCACAGGGATCAGTGTCACAGCCAGACAGTGACACACACATACATACACACACACACTCTCCTAAAGAGCTGCCTAGTGCACCAAGTACCCACACACATGCATAGTCTTTATCATCTACCACATATGCACTCACACACACACACACACACACACACACAAACACACACACCCTTGGCATACACACTTTCATCTTGCTGCTATTTTGACATCCTGTCCCTGAAGGGGAGCAGCTTAAAAATTCACCTCTCACACTTCTCCTCAACTCCATCCCCCACCTTCCCATGTCATCGCTATCTGAGGATGCCTTCCCTCCTCATCCTTTCTCTGACTGCACTGTTAAGCTGACAGGTGATATGATGATAGAAATGTCACCGACCTGAGGGCGGATGGTATTAGTCAAATGGAATGCCTCGTCAAATCTTGAGGGAATAATGACACATTCCCTTCTCACTGGGAAGTTTAGGAATAGTTAAAATTCTTGTTGTGTCAGCTGTAATGTAAAGGCCAAAATAAGGTTATGTAGATGCAATTAGTAATGTTTTTTTTGTTTTTTTGTGTTTTTAATGTCCGCACGCATTTCGACTACATGTCTCAAATATTTACGTAATATTATAAGGAATAATTTTCTCAGTTGTTTCAAAATTTGGGAAAATATTGACCCAGTAATCTCCACATCATTCATTCATCCACCACTTGATGGCAGGCTTGGAGTTGTGATTAAAAATTGCATGTTCACAATTTCACACATGCAACTACAGTATGTTTGTTTGTTTGGCTGCCAATTTACTATCCTACTGTCTGTCTGTTGTCTCCGACAGGTACGCCATCCCGCCTGAGCATGGGAAGAGACTGGAGCGTCTGGCTACAGGTGAAAATATTTATTACCAATTTTGCAGGAAGTACTTCAATGAAATGAGACAAAAACAAAATAAAAGGGACTAGAGAGCAGTAGACATAATTGAAACATAATTATGCAGTGTAATTACTCAGTATTATACTGACAAAAACCCTTAACACCCATCTAGCTTACTTGTATAAAATGCTGATTAAGTACTTTGTCCTTAACAATTCTTATGTGATTAAGATTAAAATAGCCGACTTAAAATTGTTGCTGCTATTTTGAATTTGCCTCAAAACCAGGCTCTGTTGTGATAGTAAAACCATTAGTCACTCCATCTCTCTTTTAATGTGTTTCTGGCAGGTTTCTTTCCTAATAGCTTCAAGGGATGTGAGGCTTTTCTTCGCCACAAGATGACTTTAATCTCCCCTTCCATACTGAAGAAATATGGCATCCCCTTTGATAAGGTAGACGCTCAGCCCCTTTGAAAAGTTACTATCACTTTTCCTTTCTGCCATTTATTCTCCTCTCGTTTGTGCACTGTCTTAAGCTGTCAGTGAAATTAATTATTTTGTTTGTGATATATCTGTGGGCCTCGTTCACTCTCGTCCCCCCGCGCGTTTTCCAGATTACTCAGGAAGCTGGAGAGTTCATGATCACTTTCCCGTATGGCTACCACGCTGGCTTCAATCATGGTTTCAACTGCGCGGAGTCCACCAACTTTGCCACTCTGCGCTGGATCGACTACGGCAAGGTGGCAACACAGGTAACGTCAGCGTGATTCAAGCTAAAGAGAACTAAGACACAATCAAAGAAAATACTAAAAATAATCACCATAACTGAAGAAGTTTATCGCCTACATAAGGGTGCGTCTGAGTTTCAATGGCAGTTAACACCTGGTTGTATTTATTGCTTATCAAGCAACGAACGCACCCAGCAAAACCTCACGTGTTGATACAGCGGGTATAATCTTTGCCCTCTTTCCCTCCTGTAGTGCACGTGCAGTAAGGACATGGTAAAGATATCCATGGAACCCTTTGTGAAGCGTTTTCAGCCCGACCGATATGCAAACTGGTTGTTAGGCAAAGATTCAACATCTATTGACCACATACTTGCTACTCCCAGTACAACACCAGAGCTGCAGAGCTGGTTACAGAGGCGCCACAAGACCAAACCAACTAATAAAGGGTACTGGATTTCTACTAAAATACTTCCTATATTTCCTGTGTTCTGCTTTTTACATGCACCATAGCTATTTCAGTAGGAATCTCTTTAAGAGGGAAATAGAATTGATTAATTAGCCGGTTACCTACAGTATGAGGCCATACAAGTTGGCGAGACTCTAATTATTTTCTTCAGTGGTAGCCAGGGTTTGAGTTGAAACCCTCCCTCGTTCATTTATTGCCTCTTTACAGTAGCAGCCACTCTCGCATGCCATCCATGCGCCTCAGAACCTCAGAGGAGCCCGCTGGATTGGATGGGAGGTCGACTCTGAACAGCAGTAAGAGGAGAGGCCTACGTGGTCCATCCAGGACAAAGGTGCGGCGGTCTCTCGGAGGTACAACCTGCAGGGCAGAAGAGAGGGAGGCTGAAGAGAAAAAGAACGAAAAGGAAGATGCGGACACGGCGTCAAAGCACAACAAGAATCAGAGTTCTTTTCAGTTTTCTGGTAAGAGTTTCTAATCGATTGCACTAGAAAAGGTATTTGACTCTTTGTACATAGTTAAAGCTGAAGTTTGCATAAGCTGTCCTTAGTATATAGGTACATGATTGAGATGGTGGATTTGTAAGTGTGCCTTGCTGTGTCTCACTGACTTTATTAAAATTGTGTCTCCAACAGGTCCTTGCAGACAGATGTGCGTGGTCAAAGTAAATCGTGTAGAGGGCGACAGTTTGGCTTTTTCTAAGACAAAGCCATCGCTAAGCTACGACTGCGGCTCCTCTTCCTTCACCGCTTCACCAGAAAGCAAAGGTGACCTACAGCACCTCTCAGGGTCAGGGATCACGTGCAGGACTCCTATCCCAATGCATGCTGGAATTGATGAGTCAAGGCCTCACTCTTCGTTATCACAAAACCTCTCAACTTCTCAGGAGTGCTCTACAGGGGTCAAACCTCTAGAGAACAACAAAATGACCTCACCTTCAGCCACAACAAGCATTTCTGTTCAAAAAGAGACAGGTTTGTGTCCTCGTGACTCTGAAGGCCAAACATCAAAGACAAACACCAATAACCGCATGGACACAGTTGAAGAGAATAACACTAACAGCGCTGCTAATGCAGAAAAAATGGACTTGGTTCATCCAAAACATATCATTTCACACTACACCACAAAAGCACGCTACGGGCTCCACGCTGAGCCAGTAGAGGGAGGTAGTTGCACATCATATGGCTCTCTCGCCCCTTCACAATACAGTGGCAGTCTAGATAACTGCATCACCGAGGAAAACATTTTCCCTCCTCTGCTACAGAGGAGTGGAGTGGATATGCCGTTTCTCACTCCTGAGCCGACAGATGAGTCTGGAATCTGTCATTTGCCACCTGTGCTCACCCAGGAGATGCCCTCCCTCACCCTTGCAGAAGAAGGGCTCGCTGGGATCTTAGCCCCTACATCACACAGTCACCAGGTGGCACCTGTGCTTCAGCGTGAGACACCAATTTACTCCTCGTCCTCAAGTGAAGCCAAACACGAGGCGGTAGGGGCTGAAAAGATGACTTCAAAGGAAGCGATTACTGTGGATGGTAAAAGTTGGCATTTCGATTTTCCATACAAATGTGAAGGCTTACCTGATTTTAAAGGTACCGCAACTCGTTTAACTCATAGCACGATGAACAAAGTAACATCGGGTGATGTCCACGACATGTTAACAGTGCCAGAAAGTGCTGCAGAAGAGGATCATATAAAGAGAAAAGGTCTCTCTTATGCACAGAGCCATGCTACCCTGAGCAATCTAGTTCAGAGGGCCAAGCCTCAAAAAGACCAGCAGCCTAACTTAGCGGAGTTAACGAGTAAAGTTGACACCAAGGACTCAGCTCAAAAAGATATTGCACTTAGTCAGACCAGCGTGAGCTCGCTTTTGACCGGCACTTCAAACAATAATCCACCAGCCTCTTTCCTTCAGTCATGCACTCACAACTCGGCGCAACATCTTCACCAAATGGATAAAACCCATCTTCAGCATTCTGCACTCTCCCCCTCAAGTTGTTCTTCTCAGAACTCACACATCGAGCCCAAACCCTTTGCAAACAACATATGGAAAAACCTCAGTTCCCAGAGTTCTGCAGTACTCATCCAGAGTCTCAACCCAGAACTCCCATCTGACTTTGCCCATGACCCTTTACCTTATACTATGTGGACTGAACCGCAGTGCAAAGAAGTCACAGACCTGGAAGACACAGAGCAAGACCTCCAGGAGCATCAGGAAGAGGGGGGTGGGCCTCTCACTTGGGCCCAGCTGGAACCCACCTCGTTAATTTCAGCTGGTGCCGCTGAGCCCCTGGGGCTCCTTGGAGACTATGATCTTCATAGCGGAGAAGCTGATGGGCCTGAAGCCCTTGCCCTTTGCACAGAGCTGGAGAGAGAGAGGGAAGCAGGCTCGGGTCTAGACCCCGGCACTGCTGTTTCTCCTCTCGGCTTGCGCGGAGGAGAACAAGCTGGGGTGTCAGATATGGAAGAAGCGGGATCTGAGGGAGAAGAGGAGGAGCACCAGAGTAGCGCCAAGGAGGAGAGCAGTAGCGAATCATCGGACGAGGAGGAGGAGGAAAATGATACCCGCAACTATGTATGTGATCAATCGGGCCTTGAACCCGGGGAGGTTTGTGCTGTAAGTACTCCTTCAGACACATATGAAAGTCAAATACGGATGTAGACTACGCACTCTAATGCCTCCTAATGATACCTCTTGCCAGTATCCTGCCCTGTCAGTGAAGAGGACCAGTAAGAGCTGGCGTCATCCTCTGAGGAAACCTACTGCCCGGGCTGTACCCACTGCTGTCAAACAGCAGGCTGCCAGTGACGACGGTGGGCAAGCTCTCATTCATGTACTTGAATAGATAGAAGAGATGAGTGTTTGCATGGTTATTAGATTTTATTGTGTTCACTCAGAACCCCCAGAGGCAAGCCTGGCAGAGGAGGAGGAGCAGGAAATGGAAGTATGGGCTAAGCCTCTCGTCTACCTTTGGCAGAACAGGAAGATCTCCTTCTCAGCGGAGAGGGAGTACAATGCCACTGCAGCCACAATGCAGCCATATTGTGCTGTCTGCACACTTTTCATGCCGTACTATCAAGTAAGGGGTTAAGCACAAACGTACAGAATAATCCTGTGTGTAGAGGATGTTTGTATCTTGCTATGCCCCCCCCCCCCGAGTAGAATATTTGCTCTCCACACATGCGCACGCATACACAAGAGAAAAACAGAGAGAAACACAAACAGACAGAAAAACACATAGCCACATGATTGTAGATGATGATGGAGGAATCAAAACTTGTAGACCATAAAGGATTATTTGTAACATCCATAATCAAATTGGCAAAAATGTCCAATCTTTTTTTTTTTGCCACAGGCTGAAGACAAAGTTGAAGACAGTAAACCAGTCTCATCTACTGGTCCCCAAAGAGGCCTGAGGAGTACCAAGCCCTTGGTTCCAGAGATCTGTTTTTCTTTCCGGGAACAGAATTGCCCCCCAACTCCCACTAATCCACTGCTGCAGGAGGATGGCACATCCACTCTACTGTATTGCCAGGGCTGTTGCCTGCAAGTCCATGCAAGTATGTATTCATACAGAGAGTATGGTGTGTGTGTGTGTGTGTTGATGTATGCATGTATATATGTATATATATTGGAACAAATTATAAAGTTAAATTGCCAATAAAAACAAGCTAAAATAGAATACATAAAAATAGGAAAATGAGAGGTGCACTGGAAGATATTGATCAAATATCCAGCTTAAATTTGATTTAATGAAGGCAGTGGAAAACAGAAAAGTCTTCAGCCTTGATTTAAGGGAGCTGAGAGTAGCCTTCAGTTTTATGGGAGTTTGTTTCAGATGAAATAACTGAGCACTGCTTCTCCACGTTTTGTTTTGACTCTGGGGACTGAAAGCAGACCTGTCCCAGATGACCTAAGAAGTTTGGATGGTTCAAAATCTAGCAGCAAGTCAGAAATGTATTTTGGCCCTAAACCATGTAGTGCCTTATAAGCCAACAGCAGTATTTTGAAATCAATTCTTTGACAGATAGGAAGTGATGGTCCTGTTATGATCCTTTAATCATTGATATACAATATTGTTATTCTGAGGTGACAGTAGGATGATTTTGTAGTTGTCTTAATCTGGCATTTTGTCTGTGGTTTTTAACATGAGTGATTGAAGCTGCATGCTGACTTTGAATCAGTCTCCCTTGGCTCCAAAATTAAATACTTGAGTTTTATTTTTGTTCAGTTGGAGAAAACTCTATGCACTTACTCAGCGCTTGTATGGGATCACAGTCTCAAGGTGATATGGATATGTAAATTTATGTATCGCCTGCATTACTATGGTAACGCATTTTGGGTTTTTTTTTTCCTCCATAATCTGAGCTAGTGGGAGCATGTAAATGTTGAACTGAAGAGGCCCCAGAATGGGGCCTTGGGGTACTCTGCATGTCATTTTTGTCAGCTCGGATGTGTAATTACATAAAGACACAAAGTTGTCTCAGTCCTTAAAAAAGGATTCAAACCGACTTAGCGCTGTGCCAGAAAGTCCCAAATAGTTTTCCTGTCAGTCTAGTAATATGTCGTGGTCAATTGTGTCGATTGTACTGAAATCCAGTAATTCTGCGACTGAAATGTTGTCACTTAAGGTGGATATCATTTAGGACTCTAACAAGATCAGTCTCAGTGCTGTGGTGTGTTTGAAATCCTGACTTGAGGACATCAGATCAGTTTTGTGGTCAACAGCTTTTTCAGTGACTTGCGTGGAAACAGGGGGTTTGATAGGGGCCTATAATTCTTCATTAGTGAGTTGTCAAGATTGTTCTTTTTTTAAGCGTGGCTTGATGAGCGCAGTGGGAAGACACCTGAGAAAAGAGATGTGTTGACGATTTGTAAAAGATCAGAAGCCATGCAGCGAATAACATTTTTGAAAAGGCTTGTTATTGAAATATCAAGGCAGCAGGAGGAAAATTTCAAAAGCTGCATAATGTCGTCCAGGTGTTTATGGTTGATGGGATAAAATTGCGTCATGGTATTTGAATTGATTTTAAGTGGACACTGGGACAACTCACATCCTGTTTTTGGTATCAGAGTATTTTATTTCCCCTCATCAGTTGAATAAGGGTGAATCCTTTGTCAAGACCACACATACTTCCTGTCCAAGAGCTTCAAACTATTGTGACAAGCCCTCACACACACACACTAAAGTCCCCGGAGCCTTTTTGATCCACTGCACAAACATACTCAGTACAGAGACTTAGACAGCTCCAGATCGCTCTCCTAATTCAAACACTTTTTCCAATACCTTAAGCCTTCATTTTGTGCGACTGACATACTTTTGAAACAACGCCCGTTCTAGCGTACTGCACTCCAAGTGCGAGTTTAAAAACTTTTTGTCCATTTTCCATTCGTTACGCTCCATCACCACTGGTGTTGATACTTTTTTGTACTGTATATGCACGCCGTGTTCATTTGCTCGTGTGCCTGTGAAGGTCAATCACAAGAAGCAGCTGAAGTATAAGCCATTTGACACTGACGAGAAAGCCACAAGTTTGGTTTTGAGTCTGAACAATAAGTGCAGGTTGATATTTGAACTTGGGAAAGGAAAATGAGGTGAGCCTAGATTTTATGTTTGGTTTGGTGATGGATAGAGGAGAAAAGAACAGAGACTCACACTTGTACACACTTGAAGTGTTTGTTACCGCAGAAAATTCCCCCAGCTTATGTGTCTAAAAAGCCTCAGCCAATAGATTCTGACTGCCAACTTTGGAAAAGAATCACATTTGTCTGACATTTGAGTTCCAATTTTTTTTAGCGGCCACTAGCACTTAAAATGTCTTTTTTTGTTCCATTCCAAGGACACAAACCAAACTAAAACACACAGCCTCTGAGGTTTTTTCATGCTACCTGATGATTTGAGGTGCGTGTCAGTTCTAGTGTCAGTATCGGCTCTGAGAACACTTTTGATAGTACATAAACATATTCTATAAACAGACATAAGCTTAATCCAGATGATGATCACCTGATGAAATTGTTGATGTTTGTCAAGAGGCAATCAGGGATGCGGATATTCTTCATTTTTTCCACGTGCCCTCTGTTCAGCACCTGAAAAGAATTTGGGATGTGAAATATCATTAAAATCTTTTCCATTTCATACGTGACAATGCCATAGGTACACACACATAAAAAACCACCAGTTTCCATGAAGTCTGGAATATTCGACCATTCTATGAAAAACCCCACAGAAATAATGTGACTTTTATTTTTACGTACTCGTGTCTCCTCTTTTGAGTCACACGCCTTTTCGAAATGTGTTATTATTTCCATTAGACAAGACTCTAGACATAGGATAGAGTAGGCCAGAAACAATCACAGTCTTAAGAGTTTCTGCTGATGTACTGTCGATTAAGCAGTAATCTGAGAGCGAAGATTTAAACCTGTTCACAGAGATAAATCTTTGCCCTTAATATTCACATCTCCCTGTCTCCTCTAGGTTGCTATGGTGTTGCTGCTGATGAAGTCACTGAACAATGGTCGTGCGATCGCTGTTTGGAGGGAAGATTCACAGCAGTAAGACAAACCCGTGTCTTTATGCGAACTTGTCGTGAAGTTTGTTTGTAATTGTGTTTTCTTAGCAAACGTAGTATCGAGTAATGTTATCGGTGCCTTGGTGATAAGCTGGGAAATCCGGAACATTTGACAGAAATATCAGTTTCTCCTCCACCAGATCTGGCAAAGTATTAATTTAGATTTTTACACTTTGACAATTTACCGTATTTGAGACATCTGACTCGATCTCATGGGAATGTTATGACAGGTACATATATTTATGAAGATCATTTTTTTTCCTGTCAGAAAGATGTTGTCGACTGTCCTGCGCGTTTTACTCAACGACATTTGCAAAGGACAAATACACGATGACCCTCTGCCTATTTTTTGTAACCAAATAGTCCCTTGATAGAACAGTCCAGTAGAACTGCCAAAATCATATTCAGAGAGCTTGGCATTAACAAAGCAGCATGTGGACATTATTGAAATGTACAGAATCTGTGATGTTTCAGCTCCTGTTCTCTCTTTTTCTGTGCTTTCTATAGGAATGCTGTCTCTGTAACCTCAGAGGTGGGGCTCTCAAGAAAACCAAAGATGACAAGTAAGAGTCCTCTGTGATTAGCGGCACATATTGGTCTGTGCGTATTCAAATGCCATAATAGTTAACGCCACGAGCGCAGACTAAAGTGTTCATGTGTACCATTTAGATGGGCCCACGTGATGTGTGCAGTAGCTTTGCCAGAGGCGAGGTTCAGCAACGAAGCCAAGCGCGGTCCCATCGACACCAGCAGAATCCCCATCCAGCGATATAAACTGGTGAGGAGACACGCACACACTCGTAACCACATGTGCGGCGCACGCGAACAGATGCAATGCTGGAATTCCCCTGGTCCTTGAGGACAGACTCACTCTAATTAATGGAGTGTTCACTGTTCTAATTAACAATGTGAGACGAACATGTCCGCAATAAAAGCTTGGTAATTAACCACTGGTGGATGAGAGTCAGGGTTTGTGCGACGAGGGCTGTCCATGTGTGGGGATTTGGTTTACGCACGTGGTTGCGTGTTCATTATTTCTACCTGTGTCTATGTGCGTGCGTGCGTCGTCTTGCGTGTGCGTGCGCGAGCTTAATGAAGGATCTGGAATGTGTCTCAGCAGGCCTGACATGTTGCCACTATAGTTGGCTCATTGCTCGCATGCACCATGAAACCTCAGCAGAAAACGCAGATTTGGATGGGTGCATCACAAGATGAATAACAGAGAATACTGAATACCGCCTCTTTATTTCCAGCTCCCATTTCTCTTTCAGTAAGAAGCATTGCATTTAAAGGGAGGATTTGGGCTAGGACACGCATTCAGGTAGAACTGATATCTATCTGGTGTGTGAACATCCTTCCCGAACGCCACCGTCACGTTTGCTCTCGCCCGCCGTCCGCGAAGGAGCCAGACGCGGTTGGTTTTTGCATTGATGCAAAACATAAAATAATATAAGGGATACTGCTGCGAATACAGGGAATTTCAACACTTTACGCATTACACACAGGGAATTTACAGGGTACATGGCTCGTATATACTTTAACCACATTGAAATAAAACTTATTTGCGTATAAAAGCACGAACCGCATACTGAACAGGGCTCTGATTAAATAAGGTGGATACAATCATGATGGATGGCAGGCAGTTGAGCTGACAAAGTTTTTTTTTTCAATAATAAAGTTTAGCTGTGAAATACTGCTCAGTTGTCACAGATGCCAATAATGACATGCACAGCTCAGGTTTCTAGCCGGAAATATATATTTTAATACGAAGCTGTAAGGTATAATAAATATTTATAGACGCATAAGAACGCTATTTTTTTTAAGCAACAGAAACTCACTCAACAGACACTCGAGGCCAACACGGCGTTTGAGGAGTTAAGTTTTCCGAGTTTAGGGCCACAGTCTTCAACTACAACACAATAAGCCATTTCACATAATATTTAGAAAGTCCTCTCATCGCATGAGGAAGTAAACTATTATTTTTATAGGCATCCAGTGACTAAAGTCCATTACAATGTTTAATCAAGCGCGGCATCAGGCTCCTTATCTTTAGGTGACTAAAACATCATTTCCCCTCAACTGCTATTCCAGAAAGCACGAGAGACATCCGTGTAACCGAGGACACAAACTTATAGATGAAATTGGCCGGCGGTAATTGCGTTTGAATATGGTGAGATTTGATATTTTACGTTTTTCCCTCGTTTTGTCCACGCCTTTATTTGCACACTCTCTCGGTGAGCCATGTGTTTTGAAGCATGCGATGGACCCATTTCCCCCCCGTATGACGCCCACACATAAATAATTTAATAAGGCACACACACACGTACTCGCGCACTTACACATTTATAATTTACCGTGGGAATGTTCTTAACGCATGGCTCAACACAGGCGCCCAAATACACCCCAGAGATGGTACAGGCATGAGGGAAGTGTGTGCATTTATCTATATTTATCAGATGTATGTGGCAGTCCGGACATTTCATGGGCTCACTGGTGTCTGTTGGCCAGAAAGGAGGCACCAATCTGTACGTTTTTGGTTCATCAATAGAAAAAGGGATAAAGTCGGGTTAAAGGGATGGCGATATCTGCAACCCAGCATTTGGGTTTCCTCGTGAAGACAATACCTCTTGATTCTCAAGGGATAACTGAATTAAATAGGCTAAGCTGATAATTGTAAAGGCAAAGCGAGCGTTGCTGCAGGGGTGAAATTTAATTAATGCTGTCAAGATTAACTCATTAGATCAGCTATTGATTTAAAGAAAAATGAACAAAGTGTATTTATTTCAGAGGCTTAGCTGATAAGCACAGACTCTCATTTGCTCAGAATCACCAACCCACTATGAAATACTTCATTATCCTGTCTGTGGCTATAAGCTTTTTATACACACACGCACACACGCACACACACACACACACGCGCGCGCGCGCACGCACACACCAGGGAATTGAAATACCTTGTTACTTTTTTTAGTATGTTTGCACTTGCATAGTCTGTACGCACACACCATGTCTTATGATGACATATGATGATACAGTGATGACGTTTACATATCATCTGGGCCTTTTATAGCCCAAAATTAATATTAACTCAATGTATGTGTTATACATTAATTTAAGATAGTTCCCACTTGACACCGTATACTGCTGATGCGCCGTCTCTGAGCAGTTTCTCACTGTATAAGCCTATAATCTGTCACCCGGTATAGATACATCAATTCACACGGATTCACTGGAAATAGATTAATGAATAAATTACTTTAAACGACTCGTGAAAATGCACCCCAAGAGAAAGGAAGACAGGAAGGGCAGCAGAGTGAAAAGGGAGTAGATGGGTGTTTCATAAGGAGAGTGAAGAAAATGGAATGAGATGGGAGGGATGTGAATGGGGGTGAAAGAGGAATAGAGTTATAATGGGAGGATGTCGTCATTTTTTCCGCTTAGTGGGAGAGCTGAGGATTCGTGGGAGGAGAAGAGGGAAGGAAATGGACTTGATGGGCTGTTTGGTGCAGAAAACCAAGGGGTAGCCTCAGAAATTTAGGTGTGAGTGTTTGTGAGTGGATGCATGACAGTGTTTGCTATATGTTGTGTGTGTGTGTGTGTGTGTGTGCGCCTGTCTCCCTTGCATAGTTGTGTAGCATTCAGACCTCAAGAAGGAAAAAAAAAAAAATCCCACAACCTAAATGTTGAAGCTCTGTTTTGCTGTGGAAACCTAAATGATGTCATCTGATTAGGCTTATTTGAGGGTTTCCTTGTATTGTAGCAATGAAATCACGTTTCTGTCGAGTGCTACAACCAGGGTTTATTTTTTTTTCCTGTCCATTACCCTCATTCTCACTGGCTTCTCTTCAACGTCCGGTATCTATATTTTGTTTACTCCTCTGCTTTGGAAACGGATTTTCTCAGAGTAGTTGGTGCAGCAAAGAACCCATCTTTTTTTCCTCAATCTTCTTCTTTCATCTATAATATGCTGCGGTTTTTATTAAGAACATTTTCTAAGTATTTCAACTGGAAATTCGGATTTAAAATGATTCTTTTGAGCTGGATTTTCCTGGTCACCAATGTGACAGAGACACAATGGCAGTTGATGACATCTCGGTTTCATGAAACGTGCGATGGACTCGCGGGAAAGATGGAAAAGATGAGAAAGAAATATCTTTTTTGTGTGCTGTTTTTATGGTGAGGTGAACGTAAAGCAGTAACTCTGCCAAACTGATATTGCTTTCTACATCATTCAAGTCCGCACTGAACACTAGATACAGCACATTCGCAGCATACATAAAAGCTATCTCGTGTAATGAAACTCCCTTATGCACTTGCTATAACGCTGTTTTAACACAATCTTTAAATGGTCTTTAAATGTATTAGTTATATTGTCATAATACTAATAAGAACAGAAACGCGCGCACAATCGCACAAAACGAAATACATTAGAATGATTGAAATTCACTTATAATAGCTGTGAACATTTTGTTGGACAGATAACTACTGCGCTTTATTTAGAAAATATCCCCTGACTGTGTTATTGCTTTGAGAGTGACATGGCACAAAGAATTATGGGACGGTTTTTGATTTTGTTTTTAGGGAAATGCATAGGAATCCCGTCTGGTGACATTTTGGATGAAAAATATTTGTAAAAAAAACTTAATTTTGCTGTGGCAATGACTCGTGGCTAGGCTAATATTTTTTTTGTCACAAATGTCATCAGGCTCCGTACATGCCTTCTCCTATGTTTAAGTGAAGACATTTTGTGTTCTGCCAATTCTGGACGCGCTCAGCTCAGCCCCTGAGAGCGTGCCACCCAGTATTTGTTTCTGACTGTTTGATCTGCACTGATCTGCATTTTTACAGAAGTGCATCTATTGTCGTACACGCTTTGAGGGAAAGCGACAAGCAGGTGCTTGTATTCAGTGCTCGTGCGGCCGCTGTCCCACATCCTTTCATGTGACCTGCGCCCATGCTGCCGGGGTAACCATGGAGCCTGATGATTGGCCGTATGTTGTGTCGGTCACCTGCCACAGACACCAATCACGGGGTTCCTCAGCTGTAAGTTTATTTTATATGATTGTTATTGTTATTGTTGGTATTAGTATCGTTATTAGTATTATTATGTCATTATGTTATTATCTTATTTGAGCATTTTGTATTCCTCGTCACAAAGCCTCAAATTGCTAATGAAAACCAGTCTGACCCCATCATTTTACGATGAAATGACGCAACAGCAGCAAAGGAAATGGACTTTCTATATTATGAGTTGTATTCCAGCAGTCTTACCGCTGTTCTGTTCTCTCCGCCAGACGCAGCGAGCGAGCCAAACGTCCATCTCACTGGGCCAAACTGTGGTCTCCAAACACAAGAACCTGCGCTACTACAGCTCCAAGGTCACCCAGATCACCTCCCAGACCTTCTACGAGGTCATGTTCGACGACGGCTCCTTCTCCAATGACACCTACCCTGAGGATATAGTGGTGAGATACAGTGTGTTTAATCAGTCACACACACACACATGGAGGTCAACTCTCACTTCTACACTCACAGCGTGAAGAAACTTTTTCGTCTTTTTTTTTTTTTTCTTCTGAGATGTGATTCAGAATTACATTTGTCAAGGCCGCAGCAGATAATCACAGACGTGACTGTTCTTGTGTGTGAGACTGACAGTGTTTGAATATTTTTTGAGTTCTAATAGCAGTAATTTTCACTTAACAAAAGACCTTAGCTTAGCCTTTACCAACCTAGTCTCAGTAGTTTTTTTAAAATTGGACAATTTGAGTTACAAAATGGTAAGTGGAGTATGCTAACTTTTATTTATCTATGACCAATGTAAGAGTACCTAGATTTTTATCAGTATTTAATTTGGTTGACAATATTTATTCATAGTTTCATATTTTGTATTATATAATAATAATTTGTAGTATTATCATTACAATGTTAATATTGTATACACGTTATTTAAATTGATCCTTTTAACCAGATTTAATGGATGATATTGTAGTTTATTGTAATTGTAATTGTAATATGTAGGAAGCTTAACATGAAGATAGTTGAAGAATTAGAATAAAACTTATCTTACTATAAACAAGAAGGGGCATTCTAAGGAGTTTTGCTAGTTTACAAGACGATAAAGTACATCGAAATACTTGCAGTGGTTTTTTTCTGTATTTTAATTTTTTTTGTATGCTGTAGTCAGGAGAGTGTGTAAATGTATTATTATTTAAGTTTTTACTTAAGGTATTTGTTGGCAAAGCTCAGTCACATTTTTGGACAGGTGAAGCTGTCAAAAGTCTAAACAGGCTTATAGCAGGGCTAAGTCTTAGTCAAGTGTAACCACCACATTAATGTAAACCTAATCTGAAACCATAGATGACACCACTGGCAACGTGTTTTTGCTGTCCTACTTTTCAGTCTTTCAGGGGGCATTTTGGCAGGCACCTACTCAGGGACACACACACAGACCAACCCATATTTTCCTGTATTTGTAGAACAGAGATTGTGTGAACTTAGGCCCTCCTGAAGTGGGGGAAGCTGTTAAAGTGAAGTGGCCTGATGGGCTGTTCTATGGAGCCAAATACCTGGGATCCAACATCTCCTACATGTACCAGGTACACACATGTATAAATACATGACATAAAATACACTTGAAAGGGAAAGACACACACACACATGACCCAGTTGCGCATGTGTTCCTTTTAGCTGTAGCCGTGGAATAAAGTTGCAAGCCGAGTGGTTGGTCGAAGAGACGGCATCAGTAATCGTGCCGAACTCCACATCTGTGACTTTGCAGACACTAACAAGTTCCCCACATCTATGTATAGAAAGGCAGGGGGAGAAAATACGAGAACACTCGAGGAGGAGGACGAGGGAGGTGTGCGTGTAATGGTGACAAAATAAGAGAAATGGAGATGAGATGGATGGATGCACTGTGCAAACTGCAAAGGAAGATGGGTATAGAGGAGAAGGATGAGGACTGTGTGAGAGAGGGAGAGAGAGAGAGGGAACAAGAAATGGGGGGTGCGGAGGAGGAGGAGGGGGGAGGTGACAATCTGCATTATTCAAACTGCCTGAAATATTCACTAAGCTAAGAGTCAGGCTGCTTCCACTTAAAGCTTTATTTAGTTGAGCTGGGCGTCAACCATTAGTGATGCACAAATGCATCACTCTCACTCTCTTTGAGGCCGAGAACAGGAACTTTTCATCGTCGAGGTACGAAATAAAAGGACGGTGTTTTACTTGAGGACATAAGCGGTGATTAAAAACCTGCCCTCTTTTTTTTTAAACGCCGAGGCGAAGTAAAAGTAACTTTCGTCAGAGCCGTTTATAACGTTTGGAATGCGTTGGCACATTTCACTGAAAAATTGGATTTGTGATGAAAAATGTTGCTTTCACGCCGGGTGCATAACTGCTGAATGTTTTTGTGTCGTCTAAGGTGGAGTTTGAGGACGGTTCTCAGGTTTTGGCAAAGAGAGAAGACGTCTATACTTTAGATGAAGATCTGCCCAAAAAGGTGAAGCGTAGACTTGTAAGTATTAAACTCTGACGATTTAGTTACTCATGTTAGTGGGAGATGATTCCATCTGCGGTTCGAATGGAGATGAAGATACTCTAACCATCTCGAATGCTGCATTTACTCATTTTATGTTGTCCCGTGTTTGTTCCACAGTCCACAGCCTCCAGCATGCGGTTCCAGGATGCCTTCTTTACTACGCAGGGGGAGAGGAAGAGGCAAAGAACACCCAATTCACGCTTCCAAAAAGACTTTGTGGCCCTGCCAGGCCTCCGTACAACTGCCAAAAGCACGTGGGAGCCACGCAGCCACAAAGGGAAATGAAGTCATGGAGAAGGATCACTGACAAACGAATGCACTGAATTGACAGTTGACGTTGACGGGCGGTTGTATGTGTAATGGCGTGCATGTGTGAGTTGTTCATTGGATCTGCTTGGATCCGTTGGATGGAAAGGTTTTTGTGAATACAGCGGAGAAATGAGAAAAGGGAACAGCTGGTGTGGGTAAGATGGATATGAACTTACACGTTGTACAGTACCAGTGCACATTTCCGGTGGACTGATCATCCATAGAAGGGGTTAACAGAGGGCGTCGTCGCCTCCGTTGCCTAGTGCTTTCACCTCTGTCAGGGAATTGAAAACGAAAAAAAAACACAAAAAAACAAAAACGTGACAACGGATGTTTGTCGCACCATCTTTTTGAAATAAGCAACAAAAAATGTTTTCTTTGTACATGAAAAATTCACACACTAGAGATTTTTTCTAAATAGCTCACTTACAGATTAGCTTTTCGAGGCGTCTTTTATTTTCCAGTTTTCATTTTGAATATTTATGCACTTTGCTCGTAGTATTTTCATGATGTCTTACTGTTTCTACCCGCATGTTAATCATCGTCTGTTGACTGCTTCTGCCGGGCCAAAGTCCAAATACGCTCCGACGGCTTCCTCTTTCTGTACCGTTCAAAGTCTCTGCTGAAAAAAAAAAAAAAAAAAATCATGCAATAATTTGGCAACCAAATAAAGTATTTCAGAAATATACATTTTGGGGAAAAAAATGCCACCATTCTGATGAAGTTTTTGAGGTAACCGGAGAGGAAGCCTTGCTGCCGTGTTTGAATCTGTGGCCCCATTAACGTGAAATGCTACTTTTGCTCTGTGTTGAATGAAACACATTGTTGAAATTATTTAATATTTGTATTTATTTTTGGCTTGATATAGATGAGGAATTGCTAACTGCTGTAAGAAAAACAGAATTTTAAAAAAATCCACTTTTGTTTTTTTTGAAATACATTTGTTGTTATTGCATTGATGCTGTAAATCGGAATTCAGCATTTCCCGATGCTGTCTAGTGTAAAATCCTTTTCAAAAAAATGAAGTGCTGGTGTCTTCAATTTCATGAATACGGTGACATTGGGTAAAAAAACTGACTGGAATGAGATTCTAAAACGAATATTTTAATATTTGTTTCAGCACAGCACACACGAGCCTGTGACTCGGTGCATTTAGTATATGTTAAAGTTAAAATTGTGCGTTCGATATGTTAAGTTTGATGAAACGCCACAGAAAGACTTTGTTGTTGTGATGCCCTTTGTGTACTAGGATACTTCTAATACTCATGAATATTTGATTAATTATTATTATTTTTGGCATTTCTTCTTTATTATGATAGGCATGCTAGGTGATAGGATGACACACCACAAAGGGCAGAGACCGGAATCAAACCCACACTGCTGCACCATGATACAAGCATTCGCTCCATCCCAGCGAGCCACCCGTGCACCCAAACATGTCATTTATGAAGCCGACACAAACCTTTAACCTGACTCCGATCGAGGCCTCGTGCTGCAGATCACGGTGGAAAAAAACCAAAGCGAAGAAAGAAGCGGCCAAGAGGCTTCACAAAAGGTTTCTGCTTCCATAAAAGAAAAAAAAAACCCCCGACATTTGCAACTCGGAAGTCTCTTGCCAATACTGAGGCAGAAGCCAGTTTAAAAATGTATTTTTAATGAAAACAAATCCGGCGCTTAGGTTTAAGTACACAACAAATCCTCTCTCAAATTGTCAGCTAGACAGCGAACGCACACACACTAGACTGTTTAAGATGGTGATCTTACAAATGCAGACCGTTTTGAAAGTTGGAGCGTTTGGAGGTAATTGCTGTTAACCGGCTGCGGAATGGACCCTCACGGAATCACGTTTAATTTCCTTAATTTAGATGGTACAGAATGATGTCACACACACACACACACCACAATAAAGGCCACAACGGTACTGAATCCTCTGGATTCCCAAATAGATTCGGAATAATGATGATAACGCCTTCAACAATCAACTTTCTTTAGAGACAATTATCCCTTACAGTGGGATTAAAGTCTAAAAATAAAAAATGACATCAGGACTAGTTATGACCAAGTTACTGGAAGACAAAACCAGAGGACAAATATTCTTGTTGGGAACAGGAAGAACATCCAAAAAGCCTGAATTTCTGCTTCATGTTCCACTTCATCGACACCGATGATGATTAAATGTCAGCGATTATACAAATTTGGAAATTGACCTGTGAACCACCTAAACACAAATCTGAAGTATTTACCGACGACATGTTACTTATAAACAAGTATATTTTCCTGTATTGACTTTGTGGGTGCCTTCATCGGTCGGCGGCTCGTGCGATGTGGCCACCGCAGTGTGAAGTAGCCGAGAGAATGTTGAAGAAATATCGTCGCACTCAAAAGAAAATTGATTTTACAAGGCGTTGCTGTCGTTATAGCATAACACGAGTCCATTTGGGAATCCAGAGGATCCATTTAGCTTTTTTTTATGGCATGCGTAACCATGATCTCTCTATTGAAGGGATAGAAATGTAGATCCTTCATGGTGCATTCAAGTGTCTCTAAACTTAAAAAGGAAAAAAAAATGTCCGTGACCTTGTTCAGATGTAAATATCTTGAAAATCGGGACATTTTGTACGATTGCTGATGTTCTTGAGCTGAAGGTCAAAATGAAGCTGCAGCGATTGAGTAGAAATAATGAGACAGTGAACATAATTTATATTGTTCACACTCCAAAGCACACTCGAAGAGCAGTGCAGAGTTTCTGAATAGCAAAGCACAAACTCCATGGTGTTAGTTGGAGACATACAGCTCATTTACTGCAGCTGAATTATAAAAAAAAAAAAAGAAAAAAAAGTTTGTGCAAGAGATCCAGCTGAAAGAATTTATAGCTGGTAAAGACAAAAAGATGCTCTTCAGATGCCAAATCAATAATAAAAGAATCTTTACATTCTGCCAGAATATTCCACTTAAAACAATACAGACTTTGGACAGTTTGGTACAAAAGTTGGAAACGGCGTCTCTGAATATGGATGTGAAAAGTGCAGACATGACATGCCGGTCCAAGATAAACCAAAGATTAACAGCCAGATTGAGGGAAGACTGACGACTCCCTCGGCGAGCACAGGACCGACGTCTCATCAACAGCGTCTGGGTTTGTGTAACCGAAGTGAGCTCAAGCTGTGAAAGGACCACATGACCTGCTTTTGTGTATTTTCCCCCCATTAACTACAGCTGGTTATGCTGTAATCCTGAATCAAATCCCAAAGCAGCTTCTAATGACTTTAACCCTTAACTCAGACCGACTGATGTCCAACAACTGACGCGCCGATGAAGCCAAAAGTCAGAACATCCTTGAACGCACCGACTTGATGATTCTCTAAAAAAAAAAAAAAGAAAAGTCCCCTCGATCACATCTTCATCACGGCATCATCGTAACAGCTCTTATGTGAAATTAAAGATGGTTCATTGCTCATTGTGGCGGTTTTCAATATTTCACCGAAATGAGCTGTAACCAGAGGCTGTCTGGGAGTCGGCAAGTCAAACCAAACGTGCATGACACGCGTTGGTAGAAGATCAGCAAATAACGTAACGTACACGCGATTAGGAGAGGCCCGAAACCACCGGCATGGTTCTTTAAAAAACAAGAAAAAAAAACACACACACAAAGACAATCTCTACCCTAATGACATCGCCACACGCCATGAGTCATTTGAGGAAGAGCCAAGGAGAAAAAGGTCTTCATTTGGGGCTGTTTGGAGCTTGTTTCCATAGCAGAGAAACACGAAAATAAAGCAACCGACCACAACATCGTTTAGGGTAAAAGTCAGCCAAATGCCACTCTCTCTCTCTCTCTCCTCAGTCCAGGCGAGGACGAGTGTCTGCGTCGGTCATTATTTCACATCTGAAGTGTAAAGCGTCGCTATACAAAGGGGGACAGCAGTAACAGTTATTTCACTTGAGTTTATTTGTAACAAATGAAACTTGTGTCGACAAAGAACAGAAATCCAAACAGACCTGTTTTTCTGTTTCACACACTCCGAGAACCGATGTAAGAAAATTAAAAGCACTTGTTGACCCGGAGCAGAAAAACAAATAAGTATAGCCTACATTTACAGACCAATTGGAGGTAACTGATCCAAGTAACACACCATATTTTTGTTTTATACAATTTATAAACTCCAGTATTTTTTCCCATCAACATGATACATTTGGGGGGGTGTGGGGGGGTAAAATAAGAGATTTATGTGATATTTTTTTTTTTTCTTCTTTTGTGGTACAACAAATCCACAATGTGATGCATCGCACATAGGGCTGTGCCATAGACCGTGATTTCGGGTGCGTCCTCTAATTATATCACTCTGTATATCTGATAGACTCTTAGTTATTCATCTATTTACGCGTTTCTCTGTTTTTAGATCACTCTCTGTGTTTTGTGTTATTTACATATACACAACCGTGTGAGCGTTACAGGGTCCGTCCTGACTGGGTTCAAGTAAAATTCTTTTTTGGGGGGGAAGGGGCTTTCAGAGATAATAGGTTACTGGTATTAGTGCATAGTACAAAGAGAGAAAGTGCAAGTTTTCCCATAACAGGTGCGACCAAAGGGGCATCTCAAAAGTGGTACCATGCATACAAAAACTACGACGGGGGG
>OMNV01008903.1:8334-21142 GCA_900303265.1 Brotula barbata
AGATCATCTGTTTGACTCAGACCACAGGGTGTGAAAAATTTTTAAATTACGTTTTTGACAAATTGGTAGTCTGTGAAAAGAGGAAAAAGTGCTCTCTCCCGGGGTTACGATATATTTAGAAGGTTCCAGCAGTACAATCCAACCTCATTATGTACAATGGCCTCAAGAAAAAAGATAGTCTAAAAGATATACAGTATATATAGTGTAATGTAGTTTCATAGATTTTTGTGCTCATCCTGCAAACTTCAGGTGGACTTGATGTGGTTCATTTGACAGATCTAACTACTCTGACTATGCACAGCTTCCCCTGCTGACTTAAGTGGTCTCACTTACTCAGCTTACTTAAAGTACCAACTCTGAATAAGGGCCAAAGTGTACAATGATTGTTGGGATGGGGTGGGGGATCAGGAACCCATAGCAGCTTATTCTTGAGCCAAAAACCCATTTGGCTGGGTTATAATCTGATGGGTTTGTAAAACTACTCAATCTGGATCTTCATGCCTGTACTTGTGTCCCCTTGTCTTTCAGGAAAGAGCAAAAAGCGTGATCAATGTAAAAACAACCAGATATACCCCCTGACTGAGACCCAGTACTGCCCATGTAACAAATACAACGCTCAGCCAGTGGGGAACTGGTCTGACTGTATCCTGCCTGAGGGGGGCAGAATGGAGGGTCAACTGGGCATGAAGGTCCAAGGTGATATTAAGGAGTGTGGCCAAGGATACCGCTACCAGGCCATGGTGTGCTATGACCAGGACAACCGCATAGTCGAGACGTCACGCTGCAACAGCCATGGTGAGTTCAGGATCATTACACCGTCGTCGTGTTTTTTTATTCACTGTAAGCACCACAGTGTTCTCAGTAATATAAAGCAAATCAGAACTTGCAGATACCGGATCAGAATCGGAATGACTTTATTCAATAAGTAAACAAGGCTGGATAAGGAATTGATCTTTGCAAGAATATTGAAAGAATACAGAGCATTATATGCAGCAAACTATGATCAAATATGCACTCTGCAAACAGTATGACAACGATAAGCCATAAAAACACAACGCGACTCAGCAGGTACAAATACACTGGATACATTTAAATGAAGGGTAATCATATACTTTAGTGTGATGTGTTGCCTGGTGTGCATGCGACAGTTATGGTGACAACAAACAATTTATTACAGAAACCAAGCGCGAGCGGAGAATTCTTCCTCTTTAATTTATGGCGACTCACTTCTGGTTCCCTATGTAGAAATATACATAAGTTGAGCCATTATTTTATGCATGTATGATATCCTTATTTATTCAAGTAACAGGACATTATGAAATGTACCATAAATAACATATTGTTGTGCAATAAATTGTGGGATGCGTGGGATCGTCATGGATACACAGACTGCTTTTCGCTATGCACTGTTTCGTAAAGAGTCCTCAGCCACAGGAACATATTCTTCTGAAAAAGGCTGGCTGTTCGCTGAACTATGCATTGATCAGTGCATTCTTATGCTTGACATGATCTAATATTATTTGGTTTATTTAATTGGTTCATCCTCACCAAAAGTTCACTCGGGCGCAGCAGCTCTCTCGTCTCCTCTGTTTAATAATGGAAAATGTTCTTTTGTGGTTGGCTGCAGGGTATATTGAAGAAGCCTGTATTATACCCTGTCCGTCTGACTGCAAGCTGAGCGAGTGGTCCAACTGGTCCCGATGCAGCAAGTCCTGTGGCAGTGGGGTCAAAGTTCGCTCTAAGTGGCTGAGGGAGAAGCCCTACAATGGTGGAAGACCGTGCCCTAAATTGGACCATGTCAACCAGGTGAGAGGCCATAGTAACACAGTGTGAATACAGTCTGTACTATAGAGTCATAGGTACTAATGTTTATTTCCATTTGATGTACACTCTACTAAAATACTGCTTGTGCTTTTCTTCTCTGCTCCTGCTGGGTTTTGAATGGATCCCATCCACAGGCTCAGGTGAGTTCACGGTTGCCTGAAAGCTTCTTCGATTTTAACATGTTTTCCTTTTCTCATATTGATTGAATTTTTTAAAAGCTGAAAATGTCTGCTTGGCTCGATGCTCCCCTCTTTTTACCCTCGTTTGTGCTGAGGTTTTTCCACGAACCCTCTTTAAATCGTACTGATTGCAGCAACTGTCCCCTGACTTACCCTGTGTTTGTCTGCGTCAGGTGTACGAGGTGGTTCCTTGTCTTAGTGACTGCGGACAGTACGTTTGGGTGGCAGAACCCTGGAGCGTTTGGAAGGTCAGCAAAGTGGACCTGAAGGACAACTGTGGGGAAGGTGTCCAGACCAGGAAAGTCCGGTAAGAGAAACATGTGTACATACGTGCCTATATCCCACATCTGTTGCTAGCTTTATCCCTCTAAAACTGAAGCAGATTCTATTTTTGCCACTATGCCTCTATTTTCTCACTATATAATTGAATCAACTGTTTATTGATGAAATATGCATTTTAATGTTGTGAATCCATTTTAAATAACAACCAAAGGTCTAGGTAACACCGCTATTTATCCATGTGTTTGCAAGATGCAGTTCTGTTGTAGATCATGCAGGCGAAGATGATCATGACAGGATTCATTCAATGACCCCTCATATCATCTCCATGTTTCGCCTCAGCAGTGCCCCCTGGTGGTAGTATTTAATCCTCCATCACTTGTGGTTAGGGGATGTGTCTGCAGTTGTATCAGGTGTAAACTTATGAAGTACAAACACAACCCTTGGAGAATAGAGCAGATATTACAGTGCTTAGTATTGTCAACAAGGAACATTAAAGTACCTCAACCAATAATGATGTGATCCATCTAATATGCATTGTCTGAGTGTCCAAATCCTGATGGAGCATCTTCGTCTGAGTCATAGAGCTCTATTATCTTCTGGGAACTGTTAACACAGATTACTAAAAACTACCTTCCATCTCTCTGCTTCCTCCTTCAGTTCTTACTTGCCAAATATTATGAAAGTGTTGTTATTGATGGTGTTATTACAGGTTGTAAAAACATGGCTGCGAGTCTGAGAAGTAACTGTAATTGTGAAAGTCTGAGGGACCTGTCAATCACGCAAACCTGTCCAAACACACACACACACACACACATACACACACATAGAGAATATTTATAATTTATTGGCGTCAACAAATGCTGGTGTGTCCTGTCATTCTTTAAAACTCCTTTCTGCTCAGGTGTATGCTGAACACCATCGATGGGCCATCAGAGCAGGTGGAGGACTACCTGTGTGACCCAGAGGAGATGCCACTGGGAGCCCGTAACAGCCAGTTACCCTGTCCTGAGGACTGTGTCTTATCAGACTGGGGGACATGGAGCCCATGCCCACTGGTAAGAAGAAAATTATTTTATGCTTCTGCTTCTCTACTCACTTCTTGTCCACCTAAGGAAAACTGTGGAAAACAAAAATGGTCTTGAAACTGTAACTCATAAGACGCAATAACAACAGTCATCAATGTGTCCGTCTTTTTCTGTGTATTATTAGATTTCCTACAGCAGATCCACACGAGAGAACCAGTGGGTCTGTTTCATGTTTTTGTCACAGAGATGGGCTTTGGGAGGCACATCAGTCACAAACACACTGTCTGTGTGAAATAAATGATGATCTGCAATGCTTATAATGATAGAAAAGTCTTTAATAATCACTGAAATATATTTTGCATATTCACAGCAGGGAGGAAAGAGGAGGAAAAGAGCTGTGCGCTGTGTAACAGTAACATGCAGTAACTGAGGCTGAGCTACTGTGTGGATTACTTCCCCACACCTGGAGCTCCTTTGTAGGTCGAGCTAAAAGAATATTCCAAGGATACAGAAGTACATCTGAAGTGTTCAGTCAGCCAAAAAGGTCACATTACAGGTCAACAGTGTTCAGAACCTGTGACCTGAACTCACTGAGTCACGTCGGCTCTCACAACAGTCTACGTGACTTGTTGAGATGATACTTGACTTATGAGTGCCAGTGAAGGAGCTTCTTGAATGAATTAAAAATGATAATATTTACACTCTTCCTGCTGCAGTCTGTTGGTTTTGTGTATATTAAAATATGTGCCACTGGTAAAAACAGAATTCGCTCTTCTTCGCTCATCAGCCCTGTAACAGGAACAGCAGTCGAGTGAAGAGTGCGTATCCGATCCGTCAGCCTGGGGAGGGGAAGGCGTGTCCTCCAACCGAGGAGGCGGAGCCCTGCAAACTCAACAGCAACTGCTTCCACTACTCCTACAACATTACAGGTGAGGCCTAAACATCAACATCAAATACATGCAATACTGCAGCAGCACAGAAAGCTTCAGGCAGTATTCTGGTTGCATATTTGGTGATACTTTTGACGGTATCTCTAATTGTGTAATTTGACCATCCATTTATGTGAATGCATGGTAATTATGAAGAACTCTTTTCAAAGTCAACACAATACAAATGCAAACTGGTTAAGTGATTACCAAGGTGTGAAAGAGAAATTATTATTTGTCATGGATTCCTCTGTGCTGTCTGTCATAAGCTTGGAACAACTTTTCCTGTAAATCCTCTCTGTAGACTGGAGCACCTGTCAGCTGAGCGACCGAGCTGTGTGTGGAAACGGCATTAAAACCCGCATGCTGGACTGCGTGCGTAGTGATGGCAAATCTGTGGACCTGAAATTCTGCAAAGAGGTAGGCTGAGCATCTTTCCCTGTTTTCAAAGCCTCTAGCACATGAAAGAAAGATGAGACGTTAAATTGGAAGAAACAAGTGAGTAAAATTCACTTTCCTCTGGGCAGCTGGGGCTAGAGAGGAAGTGGCAGATGAACGCTTCCTGTGTTGTGGAGTGCCCCATCAACTGCCAGCTGTCTGATTGGTCGGCATGGTCTGTGTGTACCCACACCTGTGGGCTGGCAGGTATGTCATAGCTCTATTCATGTGCTTTACTTCCTCCATTTACTGTCTGTCAGAGGTCAACACGTAACCACTTATCATCATCATCATCATCATCATCATCATCAGTGTCAGCTCGTCTTCTTCTGCTGTGTGAAGAGCATGTACATTTAAAACAGCAAAGTTCAGAGTTTTCATTACAAATGAACCTTGATGTGGTTGTTGTGTTATTAAATCGCTCGGTTTCTAATTTACTGGGTTTTTTATCAGCTTAGTTTGGATTGTGCTGAGTTATTATAGCCAAAATGATGAAATCCCGAGCAGCTTTTGTGAAATAAACGGGTTAAAGAGTGACCGTGTGGGTGTCTGGGGTGCATGTGTTTTGTCAGGTTGGCAGTGCTCCGCTCTCAGCAGTGTGTTAAAGAGAGAAATTACATGTGAAATGATGGTGTTATAGCCCCAAACTAACTGAAAGAGTAATAATAATGCCCTGACGTGTAATTCCACAGGATCAGGTCATTGATTGGTGCTCCATTACAGCTGTGTACTCTGGGGCTCAGGGAGCACTTTGCTCCTCCCGAGACCTTTGAGTGGAGCAGCAGCAGGAGAACCAAGACAAAATAGTAGATATAAAACCAGTCCAGGCTTTAAAGGTTGTGGTCACTCAAATCTGTCTCCAGAGGAGAGGGCTTTTTCCAGGTGTTGAGAAACAGCAGATAGGCTTTCCTTTCATCTGTTCGGCTGTGCTGCCCTGCAGGAACAAGGTTTTGTTCCGGATCCAGGAATAGCCATGAGCTGGATGTCATATTTCAAGGAAATGAACGTACCTGGAAGCAGCAATATGCTGTTACCAACCAGACACCGTAAAAACACTGTTACTTTACCGGGCACATCCAGCCGGCGTGCATAGATCATAGTGTCAGTGTGTGTGTGTTCTCCAGCCAAACATGCATATTAACAGCTGGAACAGGGCTTTGATTGCCCCACAGGCTTTTCTGCCACCTGCCACTCATGACGGCCCGCAGGGATACCAGCGAAGCATTAAAATTCAAATGAGTGGCTCATGTTGAAGTCACCATCATCATCATCTGGACAAAAACAAACAAACAACCAATAAACACACCCATGAAATGGATATAAATGAGTAAATAGATAACACAGCATAACCAGACATTGGAGACTTTGGACATTTTGGAGACGGTGACCCAGATTCAGGTTGGGGTATTTTAGGAATGTACAGGATCGCACAGAACAGCTCAGCGGTGAGAGAAGCTTTTATTCGTACATTAATCTCTGCCCTCCCATGTGATGTTAGTTCTTGAGCTGTTTGTGTGTTTTCGTATATCTACTTTATTATTGAATCTACGATTGGGTCTGATGAGGTCTTATTGGTTTTTCAGAGGTATGAGATTAATGTGGTTGAGAGGAGATCAAAGTCAAATAAAATAAAAAAATATATAATTCTATCATTATAATTATAATTTTATCATTATTATTGAATAATAACATCACCTGTGTTGTCCTAACGCACCCGTTTCACTAAATGACTTTCAGAAAAAACTCAAACACAGCACTACCTTTTGGAGTCATAACTTTAAATAAGCTTTGTCTCAAAACTTCAAGTGTCACCCTGTCATTCGTCAGTGTGAAGTGCTGCCACATTGCGGATTTGATTTAGACATTTAGTTTCCACTGCTCTTGGCTCCGCTACGTACTGATAACACGCAGTCTGGATATGTGAGAGGAACGTTTGCAGCAACAGAGGCCAATAGTTACATCATATTACGAATTAACAAATTAACAATCCAAAGACACACTGCTTCAGTCGTTGTCTCTCTTTAAAGAATGAGGTTCGTGTTTTTCGATGAGGCTTGAATGTGCAGTATGAACTGATGAAATCTTCTGTTTGATTCCAATGTTTTTGGTTTTGTTTTGTTTTGTTTTGAATCTCTGACGCTCTGCAGGGAAGTTGTGGAGAAGCCGGACAGTGACTCAGGCTCCACAGGGTGACGGGAGGCCGTGTCCAGCACAGATGGATCAGTGGAAGCCCTGTCTGGTGAAGCCGTGCTACCATTGGCAATACAGCGCCTGGTCTGAGTGCAAGTCTGAGGTGAGCCCAGGCGGCCCTCTATTCCTTTATTCTCCCGTCTAGAAATCACTGGATTGTCAGGGTTCGAGAGCACAAACAAGACGTGAAATAAACCAACTTTTATTACTGACAAAATCAGGTCCGAAGATCCAAAAAAACGTAGTTGGGGTTACGGGCAAAGATCAGAAAAAAATGGAACAGATTGCATATCGATCATATTGTGATTGCCATTATGGAACTCAGATAAAATGATTATTTAAACATTTTAAACAGAAGGCCAAACATTTTTTGAGGCCTCACAGCCAAATACTACACATTTTAAGCATTTTTGTGTATTATTTTCAATTATTTTTCCAGAACAGCTTCTTTTCTACCTCCCCCTACAATTTTAGAACATTTGTCAGAAAATTGTATATGTAGAACCTATGGTTATTTTGTCAATAAATTTGAAAAAGTGTGTTATTTTTTTCAACTGGGGTGTGGAGCGATCAGGCTCTAGTCGACAGCTACGTTTCCTCGCGCCCTGGAAATGCACAGGTAGTATGCGGTGTGTAATTATTCCCCTGGGAATGTTCTCGGTGTGATAGAAAGAAGGGCTCGGGAGGAGCTCCTCTGCTTCCAGGCTCCCTCCCACCGTCGTTCATCTCTCTGTCCCTGGAGCATTTCATTTTGACCTGCCTGGCATCCGAGAAAATAAATGTGGCTTCCATTCTCTGTGTTTGTTTGTTTGTTTTTTTTCTTGAAATGCAGCAGTTCAACAGCCACACACACACAGCAAACACACCAGTCAGTGCATCTCTGGAGAAAATAACTGTGAAAGAAACTGTGGCGCTCTAACAGGATGATGATGTATGCCGATGGTAAGATTGTGTTTATTGAATTGGGTCGGAGCGACACAGACTCACACTTCCCCGCTTTCCATCGACTCTAGGGAGCAAGGTGTGGAGACGGCCTGCGCTTCCGGAACGTGTCCTGCTTTGTGTCGGACGGGTCGGGTCAGGGGGAGAGCAGCCTGGTGGATGATGAGCTGTGCGGAGACCTGGAGCCTCGAGTGGACGGTGACACGCACATCATTCTGCAGGAAACATGCACAGTGCCTTGTCCAGGTAGGTGACGTGTAGAGTGAACGCTTAGCGAGGGCAAAGTCGTTACGTTTTATGTTTGTACACACTTTACCACAGTGATTTGTTTGTTTGCGTCATAAAACAATGAACCGTTGGAGACTGGAGGACGAACTTGTAAAGCTGAAGTTGAAGGAAAGGCATCGTGTTGACTCTCACCGTTTAAATGAGCCTCAGATCATATTATGCTGTGTCAGCACGGTTATGAGTCGTGGGTCAAAGAGGAAACATTAAAGGGCTTAAGATGAAGAAGCTGCACTACAGGTGACAGTTAAAGTGAACAGTGAAATAAAATTTTACAAGCAAATGTTCAAGGATCAAGGAGGAAAGGGAGATAAGAGAATGCTCTGTAGTCATCGGCTTTATACGAGAGTTAGATAAATGCAGCAGGCGAGAGAGAGAATTCATATTCATAATACTAAAAAGGAAAAGAAAAAAAGGAAAGGATGTATTTTGGCACTTATTTATTTATGGTTAAGGTGAAATGAGCTTACTTGTGTGATTCATCTAAAACCCATTATAGTAGACAGTAGGTTTGAACAGTCCAGGCTTACACACAGACATCAAAGGACTTTTTACTGCTGAAGGTTCCCATTATCCTGAAACACTGTGTGGATATTGATATCCAATCGTGGGGCTTATATCAACGTGCATCTTTGTGATCTGGATGCTGGTGTACTGTCTAATTCATAAACCCAAACAGATTTCCTAATAACAGACACAAATTGCTATTTCGTTCTTATCTTAATAACCAGTCAGTGTTTTAAGTGTTACCTTTTCAATTAATTTAATGTGTAACGGGAGCGTCTGATCCGTTTAATCCTCTCGGTGAGATGATACCCCAGGGCACGCAGGGCATTGATTCGTTTTTGTGGGAAAATATCCAAGATGGTCTAAATTTGATTGAGCTTATTTGTGCTATTGATCTTTGTCCAACTGGACATTTTCTCACCACAAATTGATGAATGTGGAATTTCAATGCATAAGCACAAGAAGAAGACATTTTCTGACGTGGATTTTGGACTGGATCTGATTCGTGTGGTTGTAGTTTGAAGTCTTAGAGCCAGACTGATACAGGATACAAATACTTGATGTGGTGCGGTCAAAAACTTGATGAAAGGTTTGTAACCTTGTTTGCTCATTAGAGGTTTTCAACTTATCGCTTTAAACTTTTAAATCATATTGTTTTCAAATACCTAAAGGGACTTTCAACCCTTCCAAAATCTTATTGTGAATGAACTGTCAATGGAGTTTTAAAGGAGGTTCAGGCTATAATACAACAAAAATGTATCTTACCCATATTTATTCTATACACGGATGAATTCAAGCCCTTGTGAGTCAATTTGAAGATCAAAATGAATCACAGTAAATGTTCTGGTTGATAATGTTCGGTTTATAGGGGAGTGCTACCTGACAGACTGGACCGTTTGGAGTCCGTGCCAGCTGAGCTGCGTGGGTGGAGACGACATGGGGTTCGGCTCGGTCCAGGTTCGATCCAGAGCTGCGCTGGCCCAGGAACCGGAGAACCTGCTGCAGTGTCCAGAACAGGAGCTGGAGGCCCGACCTTGTACAGGTCAGTGTGTAGTCTGTACTGCTGTCAAGATGTCATTCATGTTAGTGTTATCTACACTAAATGAAGAACTTTCTGTGACTGAACAAACAAAACACGCAATGCCCCTAAGCATCTAAACCACATTTGAGATGATGCACAATTTTATCTGGTTGGCGTTCCTTGAATGATGCTGATCCAGAACAAAATGTAGAATGTTTTCAGAATCAGAAAGTAGATGAATGTAGTGATGAAACTCGTGTCCTTTTAGACTCTGGTTTGGGCTGACTGTAAAACTGAAGGAACCCAACGTGTTTATACAGCAGTGTATTGACTTAGCCAGGAGAGTTCAGTTTGCTCCAGTTGCCCTTCACCTAACCCTGTCTGAGCAGAAAAATGAATGATATTCATTAAGATGCAGACTTTAATGCTTTTAGTGCCATTTTGACCGACCCTGTTCTTCTTCCTGCAGAGGGCCAGTGCTTTGAATACAAGTGGAGCACAGGACCGTGGAGAGGATCCTCTCGGCAGGTTTGGTGTCAGCGCTCAGACGGACTCAATGTCACAGGTAACTGACCTACACAGTAATTAGTATTAGTTTGTTTGATGGTGGGTTAAGTAAAAAAATTTAACCTTATTTACATTTGGTGTAAGGATGGAGCATCTCTAGGATCAGTAAAATTTTTGAATACCATTCCATCATTTATTCTAAAGTAATGCACAATATTAATAGAAGTTTTTAATGGCATGATAGGTGCAGTTTGGTCCAGATCCAGACCGTCTCCTATGACAAATAAGGCAACTTAATGTTGTATTAGGGCTGCAGTATGCATACATACATACATGCACAGCCTCCAGCTGAAATGACACAAGTGTGCTTTCCAGTACGCTCATGCGTGTACCAAGAAGCAACAACCACGATAAAGCGAGAGACAAAGAGAGGGAATGCAGAGATTGACACTTGATTAAGATGTGCAGTTCCACTAGGACCCATGATAAAAACTTTCCATTTAAATTAATAGGCTCCAGCCCCACTGAGAGCCACGAGTGAATAAGCTGTAGGCCATAGAAAATAGATGGATGGATGGATGGACGGATGAATGAGTGATTAACGGGGTGAGCTTAGTTATCATATCACATAACGCTGACGTTTACTGTCAGATTGAAACTGGTCCAAAGTTTTACATTTTACATCCCAATGAGTCTTCGGCTTTATAAGTGATAATATGGACCAGATTTAGAGTCAATCACCTTCTAATTGTAAGAATTACAGATTGTTTTCTAAGCATCCTCTGCTAATGGACAAGGAGAATCTGAGGGAGATAAGGCTCTGATCTATGACAGTGCAGACAAAACCTGTCAAATGTTAAAAACAACGCCATGTTGGAAGGAGGATAGTCGGAGGATAGTCAGAGGAGTAGAAACCTTCACATACCTTGACAGTGACATAGGGAAGGAAGGAGATGCAGACACAGACATCCAGGAAAGAGTATGGACAGCCTTTCTAAATATTAGACCCATGTGGAACCCCAAAGAGATATCCCAGAACACCATCAGAAACAGAGATGAAAGAAAGAAAGACAGAAGAAAACATGACTGAGGGGGATGGAGGTCCAGATCAGGAGAAGAAAGTGGGGCCTGGCTAGGACACACATGATGGATGTAACCAGACAGTCACTAAACTGGAACCCACAGGGGAGGAGGAGCTTGGGAAGACCCCAGAATCTGCAGTAGGAGGTCACTGGATGCAAAAATAAATAATTTGGGATACAACTCAAAGGAAGTGGTAAAAGCAGTTCGATGTAGAATCATGTGGATGACCCACGATGCATTAGGAGAGAAAAGGATGAAGTCAGTCAAAGTGTAATCCTTTATGTATGAATCTATGTGCTGAATTTAATTCAGTTTGTTTGTCTGCTCGTCTGATGTTATTTACAGATCCTGCATGGCCTAAAGCCGCCACATATGTGCTGGTTAAGGTGAACACCCGGCACTTAGTTATGAGATTATGAATAGAGTATGTGAACAATGAACGACAGCACGCACAGCGCTGGAGAAGTGTGCCTCCTTGAGGCTGCTCCGAATGGCCACATTCCTTCTTGTAAATGTTTCTTCAAAGCATTGTCTTCCCTCTCATGAATATTCATACTCGGCTCGCTCCCTGGGGATGCCGCCTGATAAATATTCATGAAGCTCTGATAGATTTCCATGTTTTTGCAGACATGCATTTTAATGTCTGGCACTGGGATCACTGTCAGCCATACTGTCTACATCTCCGCTTCATCTTTTATATTTTATCTTCAGTGGAATATTCCTACACGCTCGGCCCGCGTAATCTCTGTGACTAACAATACTGTGATGGAGAAATCTTTTCTGGTTTAGGTGGATTGAGAGTAAACGCTCCCCTTTTCTGTAAATAGCATCCCGTCTGTTGCATTATTTTCAGTGTGTATTGATTCGATCCTGTGTGAGCAAAATGAAATCTCAGCAGGAACAAAACAGCCTCCGGGTTACTGGTGATAGGACAATAGGAATACCTCAAACAACGGGGGAATTAGTACTAAAAAAACAGGGTGCCTGACCGTGGTACCAGCTCCACACGAAACATGCACCGCTCATTCATAAAGATTATCTTTCATCTGAAATGCAAATGAGGAAAGCTGTAAAAATTGGGCTAATGGTCAAAGTAGTCTTCATCGCACACATATCTGCTATAATAAGCTGCATCGTACCACATCCGTTCCTCTCAGTGCTTTTTGTCCAGTTGTTGAAGATAAAGAATGTTGTTAGTGTGCAGCCACCAGCCATTACTCAAAAACACCAGCTGTCAGCTTTCAGTTTGACTTTTTGACTTTTGCACTCTAGGTGGGTGCACAGCGACAACCATGCCGATTGCTGACCGCTCCTGTGACCCGCCTTGTACCAAGCCACGTTCCCTCTGCACAGAGGTGAGTGTGGGAAGAGGTCTGTCCTGGGGGACGGTGTAAGACCTGAGACAAAATGTAGGATAAATGTGTATGTGGTTGCAAACTGAGGGCTGTGAACGTCCAGAATGTTGCAGAATACATTTGTGTTTGTTGTTATGATACTTCTTATACCCAAACCTGTGTGTGTGTGTGTGTGTGTGTGTGTGTCCATGTGTTTATGTCTGCATGTCTGTGTGCATCCATGCATAAGTGTGTGTATGCCTGT
>OMNV01008905.1:0-54410 GCA_900303265.1 Brotula barbata
GTGTGTACCTACTAAAGGTATGAACTCATTTGCGAGTGATGATGGATGATGGATGATGGCATCTGTGTGAAATATGAAATAGAGCAATCCAGAGCTTTGTGGAGAGGACTGTATTGCTATGACAACGGTTCTCCATGGCAGCTAGAGTCTAACAAAATGTTCCACAATGACTGAAACAAACTGACTGCAGAGACAGACAGACTGGAGGAGAGGCTGTCAAAGCAAAATTCAAAGAGACGCAACATGTTTGGAGAGATTCACCCACTGATAAATGTGCTTTATGAAGTGATGTTGCAGAGGAATTCATTTGCCCACTTCCTGGCTTCTCCCTAAGGAGGTTCTGGGTTCTCCAGAAACCCAGTGCCTGTAAAAGCCCTTCATACATGTAGTTGGTGAGTAATGTGAAGGATGTGACGTCAGTGTCATCGGCAGACCCGTGTGAACTGAGGAGGCAGAGGAAGTTACAAACAAAGATGGAGCCTTGTCCTTTCCAATGATGACGCATCCATGTGACACCTCACTCATCCAATTAAAGCCACGAGGATGTTCGATTCCTACACGAGGGTCTAAATGTGAGGATTTCTTCTGGTTACTGGACAAGACACAGCTAACATAAAGAGGTAGTGACACGTAGCTAGCTCAACAAGGAACACGGCTTCCCCGTTTCTGGTGTTTGTGACAAGATTGTCAGAGTCTTGTGAGGGCTGGAGGTGAAGTTCTTCATGAAGTTGTTCCAAAGGTCACTCACCTACAAAAACGTGCATCAGGATAATTCCTCCTGCCAGTGCTGTTGCAAGGCACCAGGCTAGATCTAGAGTATGGCTTTTATCGTCAGGATGTGTTACAACAAATCTTGTGTGAAAATTCATGACAAGAAAGCGTCGTTGTTGTTGTTGTTGTCCTTTTTATGGAAAATGACTTCCTGTATTGTCTGAACCATAGGTTTTAAACGCCGTGTGTCCTACGTTCAGCCATGTGTGTTTAGACGTGTGACTTTGATTGGAATGCAGCATTGGGCTACAGTAGGCTAACATTAAAAATGGGACATTCCTCCGTCTTCGTCTGTAGTGAATACAGGGAGACACAGGTAGGAAATACAGAGCAGTGGAAAACATGGCTTCAAACCTGTGTTTTAGGGCCCCGTTTGCTATTTGTAGATCTGACAATAATTGGATTTTTGCAGTAAAAATGCAACGATGACTTTAGAAATGCTAGAAAAAGAGCAAACACGAACAAAGCTGAAAAAAAAATCAACACATTCCTATCTACTCATCGTTCCCAGTTTGAATGACTCAGCAAAAAGAACAAAACAGCAACGCTGAGCCAGAGATGAGTGCGAGGAAGAGGTGTGACATCACAACCACAGACTTCTGTGTGTGTGTGTGTGTGTGTGTGTGTGTGTGTGTGTATGTATGTGTCTGTCATTTGACTTGAAGTGACACACACTGGTGAGGAGTGTGTGGGTGAATTTTCATGAAAGACAAAAAGTGTGACTGAAACACACTGCATGATGTCTTAAAAGATTAGTTACACACATACACACTTACACACACACAGTGAAGGTCTTTGTACTGGAGTGTCTGCTCAAAAACGCGACAGCCTCTCTCGACCAACCCACGATTCTCTCTCCCTCTCTCTCTCGCCCCGCCTCTCTCTCTGTGTATTTCCATTATTGAAGTTCACCTCCAGGTTTATATTGTCTTACTTTGTCGCAGTCGGCTTGTTACATAATGATTTTCTTCTGTTTCATTTGTAGTTTACCGTTACAAGTGTGGAAGATTCTACCCCAGTGCAAACTGACCCACAGCTTTGAATCGCCAGTGGATGTGACAGCTCCTCCTGCCTGTTTTCATCTACATGTTCGTAGAGGATTTTTCATTAATTGTGTCTGAGCTGAAGGGTTTTTTTTTTTTGTTTTTTTTTATCCCTCTGGCTGGTTTTGTTCAATACAGTCCCCCTGGTTTGTGGATGTTCATGTCTTACATCTTCTTAGAAAATAATTATACCATATAAATTATTAACTGAATAAACTCATGCTCCTGGAAAGCACTTGAGCAGCATTCATGTAAGAAAAGTGCTACACAGATACAACTTTGATTGTGTCTGGTCAATCAGCTGCTTGGGTAGTTCTCTTATTTGTAGCGTTGATGGATGTTTATCTCCATCTAGTGGCCAATTCACTTCAGTCTGTAACTTATATTTATACCCACAATAAAACTAACTTCGCAAAAAAAATCGAACGTATTTATGACGTCATAGGTACACTTTAAAGTTAATTAGAAGTCAAATAGGGGTGGGAGGGAGAGTATATATACACACACACACACACACACACACACACACACACACACACTCAGATAAATACATTGAAGCACAGGTAGAGGAAATGGTTTATGATCCACACAGAATCTCTTCTGTTTACACACCAGTCTTGGCTAAAACAACATGACAACAGAAAAAACATGGACAAGTATGAAACACACACACACACCTACACTCAGTAGTTGGCATTCGGTGTAAACTTCTAAAAGTTAAAAATAAAATGACAAAACACTGAAATTAAAGGGCATTTACAGAAGAAACAACAGCAACACAAACTCGTCTCTCCTGTTTCATATGGAATCCTTCCAAACATTCAAGTTCATGTGCGATACGGTTGGTGAACACAGCTGATGGTGGTGGGAGGGTCTCCCAAACCATACTTGGTCTGCATTTGATGCCAAAATGTTCTCCTTTTTATTTTCAGGCTATACGTTTGAACCTACGAATGTTACGATTCTCCCCCTGGATGGCTCAGAAATGGGGAAAAGGTAATGCAAAGTAATCAGTGATACTAAGTCCCAGATGTTTAAGAGAAATTCTAAACTTTCAGTTGTTTGAAAGAAGCTGATTTGAGTTCAATTCAACCTTTTTAAGGCCAGGAATCTATTTTACGACCACAATCAGAGTAAATACAATCCACATGCAGTCATCACCGAGCAACATTTGGTAAACAAGGGAATCTCATCAGTTCCATCTGTGTTTGTGTCGCCCTCATTCACAGGATCAGCACAAAAGTAGTCCTGAGGTCAGAGTTCATGTATGCATACAGAGTGACCAAACGTGACAGTCCATCCAACCAGACCAATGATGTCATCTTCTGGTAAGTAGGAACATTCTGGCAATGTTTGACCTTCACTTATGAAATCTGTAGAACGCAATGCTATTTCTTCAACACAATACAAAAGGTGATGATTACATTTAAGACAAGCTACAATAAAAGCTCAGTCCTTCCTGAGACTTCTCACATACAACTAAGGACAGTAACGCCTCGGAAAATGAACATATTCATCTCCCGTTTGTTCTTCCAACTTTTTGTGTTTACCTCCTCAATATTCTCCCGGTTCCTTCACATTAAGAGGGCAACAGGAAGTTACTGTAGGACGATTCAGGGTCAAAAGTCACAAACAACACTTGAGTTGTATCCAACTGAGCTTTGAACCTCATGTTGAGGAGCTTTGGAAGGCTTCAACAGGCCATCCAATGGTCCATAGTACAGACAAGGAATATTATGGACCTGGCAAGTGAGCAACAAAACAAAAAACAAAAAGTGACCAGGGGCCTCAATTATAACAGAGCTTAAAAGTTGCATACGCTGCTGTTTATGGGGAGGAGAAATGAAGGCAGAATTCACAATGACACGCCCACAGCGTTCATGTCGCGTGCATGTATGTATGTGTGTGTGTGTGATTGCATTTAACACTTCATCCGTTCATGGATAAATGTGTTATTCCCGTGGCACAAATCATTTCAATTTATGATCTGATCGGTGACAGATTGTCTGGATTGTGTCCTGTGTTTTCAGCAGCAGAGTGCAGAGGAGCACAGAGGCACTAAGAGAACGTCAGCTTGTGTCCTCATTGAACTTGGATTCATTTTTATTAATGCTTGACTGTAATTTGTTTTGGATGTGTGAACTGAGTGTGATTTGCGTACAAATGTGGTTTTGGTTTTTTTTATCTTATTTTTCTTGTCATCCGTCATTTCTGAGTGTTCATGATATGTAATGTTTTGTGAAGATGAGGCCCCCGTATGGATCACATGACCTGACAGCGTCACTTTGAGGCAGGAAGTCTAAACTTGGATTCCATTATGATTTCTGTTTTCACATTGAGGCTGATGATTTGTCCTGGTCATTTATTCTGGTCTCAGGCTCGGTGTCCTGGTTTCGGGTTTGGATGTCCACAGGAAGTAGCACAGTGAGCTTCGTGCAAGTTTGTGTGTGAAAAGCGGAGATCACAGGCGAGACGAACATAAAGACCAGAAGGCACCTCGGACTGAAGGATTTTATCTGTTACAGACAAAATATAACCACTGAGCTGAAAACAATGAATCAAGAAATGGCGTAAAACCCAAATCACACACAGTTGGATTCAATTCACGTTCATTTGTGAGGACAAAGCAACAGCTTTTTTTAATTGCACAACTGAGTGAAATGGTGATTCTGCATATAAACTAAGAGGCCGGACAGACTGACGATGGGGTCTCGTCTCTAAACGGTACCATGTAAGATGGAAAATATGAGTGGAGGGCTTTGCTCAAATACAGGAAGAACTTATTGATCAGTGTTGATGAACAGGAAACGGAGGCGGATTTTAACATCTGAGAGGCGCAGAGGAATCTATACAAAACAGTTTGATCATGCAGAGAGGGAGAGAAGATCAGACAACTTAAAGAGAAACGAAGACACAGCAATGAACGTTTCACAAATCTTGAACTTCACAGTTCATCTCAAGGCTACATTACATGGAAGCACAAGTCCACAAGTTAATCATGTATTCATTTGTGCGATTGATTGAAAGCATCAATCTCTCAGAGTCCTCAGTCAGACCACGTGCTTTCTTATCCAAGCCACCTGGACTACGCTGCGACCGTGCACATCCTCAGTTTTGGTAAAAATGCGGCAAAACTGAAGAATTGCAGAATTGACCCTACATGCTGGAGATTTGTGGTGGGTTCAGGAAATAGTACACAAAATCTTGTGTAGTGTCACTTTTGAGCTGAAAGTGTCACTAGTTCGATTCCCTGGACAAACTGAAAATGTGAACCGTTAAACAAGAAGTCTCAGTGCTACGGAGCAAGGCACTTTTAGGACGGTGGAGCTGAACATGGAGTCTTACTGTCCATTTCTTTTCACTCTGTTGCATTGATTTTTTTTTGTCTGATGACTTCCACATCCTGAGTCTTGTTTCTACTGAATCTCTGACTTGGGCGTGAAGCAATGTTGGACACAATGAGCCGCTGTGCTGCACGGTGCGAAAGAGAGAGAGAGAAAGTGATCTGCAGACCGTGAAAATGAAGAGGAGCGTTATCTTTTCCTACCCAGTGTCCCACAACAACGAGGAAGGGGGGTCACCAACATTGGGTTTTAACCAACCACTATGACAAATGCACATCATTTACTATTCTGCAATGACGCTCCCAACAATATTTGATGAGAACGCAGCACAAATTTGGTTCGACGCCCCGTAAAACAACAAAATAGTAAACAACTCCGAAATATGGTGGAAGGCAAAGACACTGCGGCTGAGGTTTCGAGAGAGAAGCGGCCCACACTGAGAGATAACGGAGCTGTGTGTGTCATGTCAGGCCTACGGTCACTACGGTCACTACAGTCAAGTTATCAGCACACATTTCTAACCATCACCTAGATAAATGTGTTCTGTTTGGCTATTTTATCTTCCCTGATGCTTTTTTTCAAATCTGTGCATAACACAAAACGTCATTGTGTCAAGTAACAATGCCCTATTTACATACGTACAACAAGTAAGTAGGTTTTAAAATGCAATTTGATGTCAACTCCATTATTAATCAAAAAAATTGTCAGACTATTTGATTGTCAAACTAATTGATTGTGACAGATCTAGATATCTACAGAACGAGTAATCAATCACCATCACATGACACAGACATGTAAAAAAAGTTCTCCATTCTTTTACAAATTCGGACATGTAGTTGTAACACAAATTCTTAAACGAGGGTTTTCTTCACTTCCTTTATATTGGTGATCCTGTTTCTTGACCGCCGCCTTGTCACAGAATCGGTGAGAAAAAACATAATGCGCGTTTTGCGGCGGCTATGTGACTTTGTTTCAGTGTAAGATGATAGACGTGGAGGTTCATCGCCGCTCGGAGCGAATCCATCCAGAAACCTGGCCAGACCATGTGACTGAGGGTGGGCCACCGAAAGAAGGGCGCACCAAACGTGACGCCCCGAACCTGAGCAGACCGAAGCAAAAAATATTTACAGACGTGTTGATTTAACCTGACATCACGGTGACATCATTATGCCCAAACAAACAATAAAGTAAAGGTGGGTCACATGGTCTCATCAGACTTGTCAATGGAGTCGCTCCCACGCCGTAAAGCTCCGCCTTCTTGTGGCAGGGATTTGAAGTAGCTGTGCGATAAACAAGGTGTTCTGGTGTACCGCGGCCCTTAAAGGGTTAAACGGATCAAAAAAACAGGACGAGTGCAGACAAATGTTTTTACAGTGCAGTGATCAGCAGCAGTGGAAATGCACCAATGTGAAAGCACTTTAAAAATAAAGTTAAAAAAGGCGTCTGGTTTGAAAAGCGGCGACTTTCCCTGCCGTTATTTCACACCATTTAAATAACATTAAACATTATCGCTTAATTTCAAACGTACATTCCAACATTTAGAGATAGTACTATCTTCAAAATACAAATGTGCAAAAGTTGTAAACAAATCAGATTGTGTTTTTGTGTGTGTGTGTGTGTGTGTGTGTGTGTGTCACAGCCTGGTTGGCTCCTCGTCACTGTCACTGCAGTTTCCACAGCAGCTCTGTGGAGAGTAAACAGACTGTTACTGGCGTGCCGATGGAGGTGAGTTTACAGTAAAGCTGAATGTGTACTTTCTGGTAATCATCTGTGGAGAGTGTTAATAAAGTTAAATAAAAGCTAAATAAAGCTAATAAAGTCTCTCTCTCTTCTCTTAGAGCATCTCCAGGAAACCAAGCTACCGGACTGCTACTAAGTCGGGCCGTCTTGGTTGTGTTTTGGTTTGTTGCGGCAGCGTACAGACCTGTCTGCCAAACAAGCGCTGCAGGAGGCCTTCTTTGGGTTGAGGAGACGGCTGACCTCTCCAGTCCAGATCAGTGGGAACGGTCCCGTCCTGGTGGAAAACGTTTAACTCCGTGAAACACTCTGTCTCAATCATCTGCAGGAGAGGAGGGAGAGGAGAGGAGCAGACGCAGTTAGCACTGATGCTACGATTGACAGGTGATGGGGTTAGCAGCTGAAATTAAGGATGATTTATTCCATTGGGGACAAACCTGACCAGACCACATGACCTACGAAGTTATGAACGTTACATCGTGGAAACCATGTCTGCTGGGGCTCCCGGCAGGATGAGGGTGACTACACAGTCACATGAACTCAACACATAAACATATGTCACGTACAGTACCATCAAATATCACGTCAGCACGCAATTTGTCCTGAAACTTCACTTTGGATTACCGTAACCTTTATCTGACTTAGACTTGATTGATTTATGGTCATAGCCCTAAAATCATCTTGATTTACAGCAAATAAAATCTATTAAATGTCTGTAAATGTTTTGGGCGCTCCGAGGTCAGCGGCCTCTGACGCGTCACCTGGTCTGGTCGGGTTTGTCGACGGAATCGTTCCCATTTCATTGCGGTGTTCGGCAAGCGTGTTTTACAGGCAAGAAGGATGTTCATTGTGACTTGGAAATTAGACCTTCATTAAGACCTTCATAAGTTCTGGGCACACAAGGGCCCTCATTTTCAACATCTGATCACATTTGAAACACCTGTCAATTTTGAAGCGTGTGTGTCTGTGCGCGTCAGTGTATGTGAGAGACCTCGTTCTGCCAGGGAATGGACACGCTGCCTGTGGACACTTTGCCGTAGAATGACTCGTCTTTAGGTTCCAGCTCCACGCCTTTCACTGTGGAGAACTGCTCGATGTCCAACACATCCTTACAGTAAATTGCCTGAGGCTGCAACACACACACACACACAGTTATATTTAAACTTGTCATGTTGCTACAACTCCCTCCTCTGGTGTCAAAGTTCGCCAGATCACTCCACGGTGTCCTATCGTTGTAACGTCCGCGGTGTTGTGCACTGTGAATTTGTCAACGCTGAGAACTACTGCGGCATTCCGAGGCGCCTGAGGGGGAACATTCAGCGCAAATGACCTGAAATGTGGCGAGACGGCCATTGGATTCTTCAATGTGACTACGTGCCCGCCCACAGCACATTGAAAACGCACAGGTTTCTCACCCGCTACAACGCGGTCGTTGTTCCCCACCCCCCTCACAGGCCGGGGTTGGCTCGCTGCCATTGCTTCTGTTCCCCAAACTGAACTTGAAGCTGAAGGTCATTGTTTTGACACCACGGAGGAAATCCAGCACAAACTGCAGATGGCGCTTATCGCTTACAGAGCCAGACCTCCAGGAAGCGCGACAGGAGCGTTGGGAGTGGTGTATTGCGGCACAGGGGGATTATTTTGAAGCGGGTGGAGGCCAGATTTAAATCAGCCTCGTGTTTAGCTCTTCATAGGCTCAGTCTCTGAATGTTTTCATCACACCTCCTAGACCGTGTCACTAATTGTAAATTGGAAAAATATATCATGAAAAGTCCTTGCAATATCCAACTGTCTCTTATTTGAGGTGTATGGTAAATGTTCTCTCCTCTCCTGCTACATCGTAACATGCCGTTTTATAGTCTCACAGTGCTACTATTGGATCTTTGTCCAGCCACAAAGTGCTGTCATACCACCATCTAACAGACAGAAATGTGACATCACATCAATAATCAGCCAGAAGTAGACTTACATCAGGGATGAAGGGTGCCTGCAGCATTCCAGCCTCCAGGCGCTTGAAATTGATGCAGTGGAAGATGGGGTGAGCTTTGACATCAGCGGCGCCACCCTCTTGGCAGCCCAGACGCACAGTGGGATCTTTGGCCAGCAGCTAGGAGAGACACATTGAAAGAAGTGTGTGTTAACCTGGATTATGTGTACAAGAAGAATTAGCAGCTTTTCTTAGGAGCAATCAAACCCACCGTTTTACAGAGGGATTTTGCATCCTCTGAGAATTTCTTGGAATATTGCTCTTCCACCTCCCTCACCAACCGCTCCACGTCCTCCCTCTTCATTTTCTTCTTCCTCTGCTGGAAGGGTGACTGGCCTTCGATCATCTCATACAGCAGGCAGCCCAGAGCCCACCAGTCGGGGCTGAACGTGTACGGCTCGTTTTTCACCACCTCTGGGGCTGCGGCACAGGTCAAGGAGTGAGGAGCTCAACACATTTCAAAGGAGGAAAATAGTGTCTACTGCCAGCTACTGCAGGCCTAGTGTCCCTGTGAGGCTGAAAACACAGCAGTAGAACGGAAATGACAACAAATGGATGGTGCATTGTTGAGTTGAGTGTTGTCAGATACATTAACAGCAGTGTGTGTGCGGTGTGACTCTTAAAGTCGTGTGTATGCATGCACATCATTTCAGAAAAAATCTGAGCTGAGCATCAAGACTTGCTGTGTAAACTGAACGTCTTATAAGTCAACAGATTCTATCCTATTTTATCCTGTCAAGTTCACTTTTGTTCATTACAACAGCTCACCAGTAGAGGGAGTGACACATCAGCTGTTACTTACACATGTATCCCACTGTTCCCACACGTCCCTTAATTGTTTGTCCCTCTGGTACGTGAACTGCAAGACCCAGATCGGATATTCTGATATGGCCTAAAAACAGAGAGAGAGAGAGGGGAGAGAAAGAAAGAAAGAACAAATTTAGCAGAATCCAAGCAATGTGTTTTTCTGTTTCAGATATTCTGAAATGACATCAGTAACTCGAGTTTTCCGTTTCCTTGACTTTTTTCTACTACATTGGCTGAATTGTACCGAGTAGCATCCGACCTACATTGGTAACATAAGTAGAACATAATTAAAACAAAGACAGAAGCGCCGAGCCCACAACAATCTTAGCAAGCCTCTGGATGATAGCCTGTTTCACTTGGTTCAAACTGTTCACAACAAGCCCCAGAAGTGGACAGCAGAGGACATCCATGTACTCAGTACTGTCTTCTGTTCATTCTTATAATGCATCAGGCAGGTCATACTTCAGTGGAATTCCTTTTAATTGTGGCTCTGCTGAAACAGATCACAAAGCTCACAACATGTGTTGGCTGTTTACAGCACAGCACAGTGGATTGTGTATTGTTGCATCATCAAACATCCTGATTTAGAAGAGTGATTATCCTGTTCTATGATACATATGTTAGTGCTGTTATACAACGAGTTAAAGACTAATCATCGGTCTGATTCCCTCCTCTTCTCCTGACAGTTGGAAACTCACATAAAGACTGGTTTGTTTGGCTTCACCAGGAGTGGAAAAGATGACATTTATTTCCTTGTTATTCCTCCTTCTTCACTGCTCATCTTTCCTGTTTCCTTGCTGAAAACCCGAGGTTTTCACTGCACTATGACAAATTGATGTGCTCTAATGTAAAAAAAACCTTTTTGGTGCGTCAGGATGTAATGACACCATTAAGCCGATTTCACTGCCAACGAGTGTGATAGGAAGTGCTTGTCCAGTCTGCCTGTTGTACAGTGACACAGGTAAACTAACCAAACAGGAAGTAAATGTTTCCATTACGGCTGTGATTAAAATCTGCTGAGAATGTATGATTATGCTCTTCTAAAGCTCTTTGGATAAAAGCATCCATTAAATTGAAGATATCCTATTCAACGTTCTATCTATACACAGATCGATGATACTTTCCATTATTCTGTTCATGAAAATGTTGCTTATTATTACAAAAACGTCTTCCTTGCCCTTCTGCCCATAATCGGTCAGTCTCCATAACAAACTGAAAAAAGCAAAATGATAAAACCTCCTGGATACTGCAAGATGTTCATTCGCTGGGGAGCCAAATACGGCATGGCGATAAACGCAAGAAAACCTCCGGCATAATCTGGCTTACCGCACTGTCGAAGCTGGGTTTGTGCAGACTTTCACAAACTCAACATACAAACCAAAGGGACCGACTCCGACTTACTAACACAGAGTCCGATCTGGGTCATTTAATGCTGCTACTCACCGTGGTCGTCTAGGAGGATGTTCTCTGGTTTCAGGTCCCTGCGGTGAAAAAAGACATGAGGGATCTTTAAAGGAAGGAACATCGATTAAGTCGACTGGGATTGGACCACGCGGCTGTGTTGTTTCACATATTCACTAATAGAGCCACCAGCTTTAAAAACGGGACAATGTCAGGTTTTATAAATATAGCCCAACGTGTTTTTGAAACTTGGAGTGAGGTTGTGTTTCTTGCTCTGTCCTTCGGTGAGTTGGTTGGTTTGCTGATTGGATTGTTCGTTGGTTGGGCAGTGGGCAGTTCAGTGTTTGGTTGGTTGGAAAATTGGATAGAGAACCTTGAAAAATGGTCAGTAATCGTTTTCCATGTAAATGTTGGCAGCTAAACTAACTGTAAGACCTGTATCCTGACCTGTAGACAATCCTCTCCTGGTGCAGGTCCTCCAGGCCACAGCAGATCTCTGCCGTGTAGAAGATGGCTCTCTTCTCGTCAAAACCCGCCTCTCCCATGTGGTAGATGTGAAACTTCAGGTCGCCTCCGTTCATGAGGGTCAACACGAGACACAGAGCGTCCTTTGTCTCATAGGCGTACGCTAAACTCACCTGCATGTACGTCAGCACAGGAAGTGAGTGTGAGCTAGATAATAATAATAATCAAGTTCTGCATTATATAAATATGTATAAATGCTTTTCAGAAACTCAAACGCACAGTGAGAAGACAATGCTTACTACAAATCTGCTGTTGACTTTCTCTAGGATCTGCTTCTCGTTCAGTGCCATGGACTCCCCTTTTCTCTTCTTTATCCTCTTCTTCTCCAGCTTCTTACAGGCGTACATCTTCCCGGTGGCTCGTACCTGACACGCACACACCTGAAGCACAGAGGAGGAAGGTGAGATGAAACAGGAAAAGTGAGATTTTAATTGAAGGTGTGTATCCATGCGGAAGGATAAGCTGTGATCAGTCTCAGCTCAGCTGATCCTTGGAGCAACAACTCGTTCCTACCACTGACCCTAAACTTCTTAATGGGAACACGTTTAATACAGATTGACAAAAGGTAGAATAAACGTATTCCCGTGCTAATTCAACATCTGGAATGAAGGTGACTGATACATTCCAGGCTACCTGTTTTATGTTTGTGAATGTACTCAGCAGTAGAGTGACAGTACTGACCTCACCAAAACCCCCTTTCCCCAGTACTCTGTATTGTCGGAATGTGTTTTTCGTCACTGGTTGTCTGTTGGACAGAGAGAAAAATGACAGCAAAGACTTTAATTTACACTTGGAGAAAGCAGGCACTGTCAATTGGATGAAAGTTAAGCTTGAAATACTTCCTCTCAAAAAAGCCAAAGGTTCTAAAGAAGCCCGACAGCTGACGGGCAGCGTCTGAGTTTCGGACGTTACACTTTGTACATATTAGATCAAATCAAAACTTGGTGGGTAAAGTACCTCAAAACCAAACTTCAGTAAAAGTTTTAGAATTTATTTTGTAGCGAGTAACTAAATAAATACTCGTACAGTTATTCCCCGGACATAATGAAGCACTGTGAGTATCTTTACTTCATTATTTACAGCATTGTTAATGATGCCTCCAGGATCCAGACTCACACAAAGGACAATCACTAGAGGCTTTAATCCTCCAGAGACCTAACGCCGAGCCTGGGCCACAGGGCTGTACCGACTGACCGGTAAAAATCAAACCTCCTTAGCACATGAAAGAAGGAAAAGAGATGCAAATATGGAGGTGTGTTTCCTAAACAACTCTCTGCATTAGATTTCACCTCTCCAGCCATTTCCACTGCAGGAAGCGGTTGTAGTAAATGCTGTCCAGGTAGTCAGCGAAGGGGGCCACGCTCAGGTAGTCATGGATCAACCTGCCCGATACACATCAAGACACAAGTCTTAAACCAACGTGTGCACCATCTGCACGTGGAGCTGATTCAGGCATTGTTTTTTATGTTTTATATATCACACATGCAGTCATGAATCTGGAACATTAACAGTTACAACAACGTGACATAAACCTCAGATTTGACACCACAAAAAGCTTCCTTCAGGCGTTTTTTTTGTGCTTTGGTGTCAGTTTTTGTGTACATGTGACCTTTGTTGGTGAAGATCTAGTGGTTTCTATTAGCCTCATCCAGAGCAGAGCAGACCTCCAGACCTGTGTCTTCTGCTCTTCCTCTGCTTGTTATTTCTGGGTAGGAGCGCTTGATAATCTGAAAAAGGCTGTAGAGAAAAAAACTCCACTAGGGGGCATCGCCTGTCACGCCTGCAGGGGACGGTCTTGCTCTGGATAAGGACAGTAACTAGGCTGCTTCCTGTCTTTTCCATGTGCCCAGTGCTTCAGCACCAAGCCATGGACAGATGGGATCATGGTCTATAATTCAGGCAATCTGGAACTTCCCGTTATTATTTGTTATTTATATTTCAGACCCATCAAAAAGCTTACAAACTGTCATAATTGGTATTTGGACCAGTCAGGGCAAGGTGTAAGCAACAGGTTTTCAACAAAGTTTTCCATGGAGGCTTGGAAGAGTGAGTTTTGTCCTCTGAAAAACCACTCGGGACATGTATTGACATAATCGCATTGCGATTAGCAATTAAAGGAGCAATTTTCAAGACTGGTTTTTACTTGAAGCCCTGGGATAGACTGGTGGTCTGTGCAGGGTGGCTTCAGGCTTCAGTGGTCTACAAGTTGGCATGTTGATGTTTGATTTCCAAGGAGATTTCATTTTACCTGTCTGTCTGTGACATTTCCATTGTGGAAAATGCAAAAATGATACTTCGCACTGGGCCTCCTGCTGATTTGGACGGTATAAAAGTAGCAGAGAACAGTGAGCGTGTGGAACTTTTTCAGCCTGGAATCAGGAGGCAATAAAACCACAACCACCGCCTGTAAATGAAGCAATTACCTCATGGTCCTACGTAACACATTTAACGTTTGAATAAGGTTTTATGATGTTGTTGAAACACCAAACTGCTATCTTACACAATCAGAGAGCCGTCACAGGATGTTACTCAATGAGAGTGAACGTTGAATTTCATTATGTGCCCAAAAAAGTCAAACAGGAATTGCAGAACTGCAGAACTGCAGAACTTCATCTAACCAAATTATGATCAACTGTTTCATTGTCATTGTCATGTTTCAGTGTTTCATTTTTCTGTCATTGTCACTTTGTTGTTTTGTTTATCCAAACCGGGTATCCCCTTGTCATGGGACACATCACCATTATATAATACACATTGTACAGCTGATGACTGTAATGATTGTTGACTGACTGACATGAACCTGCTGTCTCCCTCAAGGCTCATCTTAAACGGAGACAGCCCTCAACCTGCAGACACTTTGAAGGTGTGTGTGTGTGTGTGTGTGTGTGTGTCACCATCACTGACACATTGTTACAAGACAGATGTGACCCGTGATCTTACTTGGTGCAGTCTTTGAAGAGGTCTTTACAGGCGTCCTGCTGTAGTCTGTCGGTGCACTGGGCCATCATGACCTCCTGCACCTCAGGAACGTGATCCTCAGACTGTGGGTGTGACAACATTCACACACATCAGACTACCAATGAGTCAACGCAAAAATCAAGACGAACTGGGCTGAAGCTGCAGTTGGTGCAGGGTGAGTGTTCTCCACGCTGCACGTTCAGACATGCACAAAGACAAAGACGCGGAAATATCACCAGAGCACATGTGAATACAACTACAGGTGAAAATATGGACGGATTAACGGCTCAAAACAGAGGTTTATTATTCATTATGACTGGATTTAATCTTAGTGATGAGAGAGAGCTCATATTTTTTCCCCATTAATTTCTCTCCGACTCCATCGACAAATCTGAGTTCACCTCTTGATCAACAAAACTCCCTCAGCGTCTGAATTTTCCAACTCCAACAACAATGGTCAACTATTTTGGCTCTGCTCATGAAGGTCATTGTCATTTACTGCAATTTAGTTTGGGCTTTCCATGCATGATGACGTTAACTACGCCATCAAAATGAACAATACATGAAGATATGAAAAGCCCTGTAAGGATGACCCAGAGCAAATCTAATAAATGACGGCCCAATCTGTTCCGGCCCCGCTCGGCCTGACCGGTCAGGTCTCGCTGGGTTCCGACAGAAACCTCCCAGCACAGACTGAATCCCTCTGCCGGCTTCCTGGTAGTGGTTTGGAACAAAAGTCGAATGTCTACTAAGATTAAGTTGAGAGAATGAAAGAATGAGGTGATGAAAGTCAGGGGGAACCGTGTTGATGTGCGTCGACTGGTAGTGTTTGCCAACGTGTTGCACAAACAGCTACAAAAGCTAACGATAACTCAGGGCTGTGTGTGTGTGTGTGTGTGTGATGTCTGTCACCCAGTAGTCAAAGGAGGGTTACAGCAGCATTTAATGGGACGTATTGTGCTTTTCCATACTTTCCGTGTTGCCTATGTAGTAACATAGTGAGAGTATGTGTTGAACAGACTAATGCCTTTGAATGGTTCTCCACCTCTGCAACATCAAAGTGTAACGCATAACTTCAGCTACCTACAAGAGGAGTGGAAGTTTGACCACAGACTATGACGGCGGGCCAATCAGAACAGATCAGTCCTTAAAGAGACGGTACGTTTAGCACCCTGTTTTCACTCAGACGGTACAGTAGTACTGCAGCACGGGAGCGTAAAAACATCAAAGCATTGCAGGGTTTTAGAAGAGAGAAGAAGGAGTTGATGAGAATGTTTTAAATCTTTTCATGATTCTCAGTGCAGGATGACATGATAGTGTGACGCGAGAACCAGCTACCTTTTGGTTGAAGTATTTTTCAACAAGATCCTGTCCACGCTCCTTCCGCCTCTCATCAGGAGTCACCTCATATTCTGCCTGTAGCCAAACACAAAGATGAGAGGAGTTAAAGGCAGAGGAAATAAGGAAATCGCATGTGGAGCTTGAACCAGGCCAGACACGTTCGTCTTAACCTGGACCGGCCCGACGTGCACATAAAGTTTTCATTCCAACATGAACAGCGTCTGAGCCGCACTACGATCCTGACGGTGTACGGAAGAATCTTCAGTGTTCCAGATTCATTACTGCAGGTCTCCTGTAATGGATTATACGTAATTCTGACTGTCAGAATGAGCTCCGTAGAGATTTACAGATAATGTAAAAGACGTCATCTTCAGCCAGGGCTGAGGGAGAACCCCATGATCCCTCTCTGTGTGCACATCCATCCATCTCTCCATTTCACACCATCTGTTCCAGCTGAGTACTTGCAGTAAGCTGAGCCTAACTGGAAAACTCCAAAGTGCTTCCTCCTCCCTCTCAGAAAGAGCCTTTAAATAAATGCTAAGTGACAGCGGAGATGGCTCAAATCTCATTCTTCATCTCTCTCTGTGCTCTCAGAGAAGACAGCGGAAGCGGTCGCCGACTAACAGACAACGTAATAGCTCGGTGTGCCAGTTTAGTCCAGCGGACGACTGAAAGTTGTTTTGCTGAGCTGTTCAGTCGGGTTGGAGCCTTCGGGCGAACTCAAATCAATCACAGCGCTGCATCACATGGGAGTGACTCATTGATTGACTAAGTTTGAACCAAACATATGAGCAGGACATCCAGCAGTGTACAACTGCACAAAGAATGGATGAAGCCAATGACAACTGGTCACAATTGGTACTTATAATGTACGAAGACAAAGTTCTTTAATAGGGAGGTGAGATCCGAATTGAACAAGATTCAGGTTTACCAGGTGTTTTTCCATTTGTGGGGTCAATTGAAGGAATAGTTCATACATAAATACAAGGAGCTACCGAGACCCTGAGCAATTTGTGCCTGATTTGGGGTTGTTTGCTATGCTAAGAGTGTGGAAATGATAAGGGACGGCCTTGTCATCGGTTAACACCTATGTTGTCTCTCACTCACAGGTTTTGATTCTGTTTGGGTTTCTAATTGGTTTTTAACCTTTAAAGAGTTTGCCAATGTAAATTCCTGAGGCCACCCTTGGATTTGGTTCTGTGTTTCTGTCTGAAAGTCGTTTTCATTTATTTTATCATTTTTATGGGGCTCCCCATGCTCGGTAACAGTAATGTCAATGCCCTCAGTTTGATACTTATGTGTTTTCCTTCCACATACACACTCACACACTCACACACACACACACACACAATTCTTACCACAGCTTCCAGGAACTTGATGCAGCGTTTCAGTTCCGGCCGAGTCTCACAAAATAGTCTGAATAACAATCGTCCTATCGGCTGTCGCTCACACAGGCTGCTGTAGTCTTTCTCTGTTGAAGGGGGGATTCATGAGATGTAGCACTTTTAGAACACTCAACATTTATCACAAACAGTAAGAATATCACCGAAGTTCTAACTTTTATTGGGCAATCTGGATGTAAAATACACAATCAACCCAATGTTGAAGTCTGAAAAAAACAGCTGGTTGATTCCATGAAAGGTATCTGGTTGAATGGCATGAGAGTAAAAAAAGAAAAAGAAAAGAAAATCACGGCAGAGTGCTCTCAGCCTGCCACATTTTCAGTGAAACCACATAAGAAAAGGTAGATTTGCATCTCGCACTCACATGCGTGGATGCAAAGCGATGGAGGAGCCCTGACGCAAAAACAAATGTGGTTGTGGACGTGGACGGGTCAGAGTAACGCCTGGGAAGGCAGAGGAAAGACAGCAGCTGTGACGAAGACGGATGACACATTGACACAGCAGGACATGCTTTGGACGCGGTATGTTGGTTACAACACGCTACGAAGGAGATGAGGGGACCTTCCAGGAATAGATGTCCCAACTCAATTCATCCGGGGTTCAGGCAGCTTTGAAGTAACTACACTCAACTAACCCTCAAGTTCCTTTGTGTCATACAGAAAACTCTGACGTAGTTACATTCATATTAAATTAGGCCAAGAGGGACGTCAGATTTTCCGCCGTCGTGTAGTCCCGACCGTGCAGGAACATTATCTTTTCCATATGTTCCGTAGAGGACATGCAAGTTTGTATCAATCTGTGACTGTTACTATGGCGACACACATCCACACCAGGGATTGGTATCGTATAAGCCCCAATCTTGATTCTCATCCAATTATATTCCACAGAATTACAAATCACCGACGATTTGTAATTCAATCAGGATGCATTCAGAAAAAAAATAAAATAAAATGACACCCAGAATATGCTAACTTTTATGATAATAACCTCTTATAACCTTTGTTCACTTTTTTCACTAACGACAGAGGGACGTGGAAATGTCAGACATGGTTGGTTTGGAGTCGTCGGCTAGTTGATCTGCTGCTGCTGCTGCGAGGACCGATGCATTCTGTCACCGTGGAGAAGAGGAAACGGCCCGGTCGTCAGGGGACACGGATAAACTGGGAACGTGCTGCCACCTCGGTGAGTTACTGTACGTTTCCAACCTACTTCCGTAGCCCGGTAAAGGAGGTGGGCCGCTGCACGGTGTTGTTGGAATAGTCTAAACGTGTCCTCTGTCAAAATCAAGTCTGTGCTGCTGTTTAGAACAGAGCAGCACAAACAGCCGTCTGCTTCCTCTTTCTGCTCTGGCCACGGTTTCCTTTGTGGTTCCACTTAAACAAGTTTAAAATGCGTCACCCTGCATCCTTATGACACCCCACACGTTCACGGGTATTGCACTTTTCTGAAATGGATCCAGGATAAAGGACAGAAGAAGGGGATGTGGCGTTAGGTGGCACATACGATCCAGCACGAAGGCCTGTGTGGGCGTTACATTTGTGTTGACTCTATAACTGGTTCATATTTGTGCAGCACGCTGTAACTCAAAATGCTAAGGAGTCGTTACTACTTGTTTATTCTGGTTTGATTATTATTATTATTGCTGGCAGTATTCTGCATACTTAATGAGATTATGGCTGAAAAGTGCTGGTTTGAGTGGCAGCATGGTGGGATTTTGTTTATCCAAACTGATAGATCTCCTCTTGGTTTTCAGCTTCAGTCTGCCGTCCCCAAATAGACACAGATGTGTCAAGGGAACTGTCTTATGATGACATCATCGATGACTCTGAAGCAGAAAAGTCAAGGAGTGTCTTACATCCCAGGTCAGTGCAATATTAATTTTACATGTACACATTGGCCACGCCCCTAATCAATACGCAGCACAATATGAAAAAGGATGACTGCATTTCACCGCGGAGAAGCATAACAAAGATGCACGGCTGAAAGTGAACACAGACGAGGCTCAGGCCGGAATGAAAGGATGATAGGCGTGAATAAGAGCACATGATAAGACGAGATAAGACGAACGCAGGAACACAGAGCAGCTGTGTACTTCAAACCCACACAGAACTACTGTATCTCTACACAAAGAGCTACTGTACACACACTATGTATGGATTAGTGTCCATGTGTGCAGACATTCATGGGACTTTCCTTCTCAGGAGATGAAGGATCAGAAATGAAAGTTTGGCATTATCTGACCTTCACTGCGGTCGCTGGTTTTTATCTCACCTGTTGTTTGTCGCAGCTCTTCACACAAGCTTATGTGGGGGAACTGCAGCATCTGCTTCCATTTCTTGCTTTTTCCTTTTCTGTTGCCTCCTCCTCCTGGTAATGAAGAAGAGACTTCATAAATCATTTCTGTTGGATTCTTACATGCTTACAGAACACACTGCAAACAGAATGCACTCCGATGGGAGCTGTCGGATTACTTTGAATGTATGTATACACTGTGTGTGTATGACTGACTGCACATTCATAATCAATCAGAATTGTGCTCCTTTGTTATGGAAATGAGATCACATTTAAGACCCAGTGTAGTAAATGGTGCTCTGTGGTCCCTTGAAGACGCGTTGAGGCCTATGTGACCACCTGCTACATTCTCATTGGTTGTTATGTAGTAGTTGTGGTGGCTTATTGACAAACCTAACAAACATAAGCAGCCGTTGTTATTTAAAGGTTTCAAGGGGAACAACCCTGGTTTTTCCACCCGGTTGTGTTCCGTCATTGTGAAGTTAGCGTGGCACAGAGTCACGTGCCGTCTCTGCCACTTTTCTGAAATTTCACAAATTTTGGTGGTGTGAAGCTGCTTCACGTTTAGATTTGATCTTAAATTTGTTTTCAAGTCAGCTGTCCGATGCCCGGACGTTTGGCATTGTCAGTTATTTGCGTTAACCTCAACCTCATTTGTTATTTATTTGCATATCATGGTGAATATTGAAGGACACAGTCCAATAAAAACAGTACGAGTATATTTCAGCAGTTACTCTAACGCCTCAGTAACCAACCCTGTAGTGATCTGTCTGATCCCTGTCAGCATGCTGGGCCACGTTCATGTACATCAGTCAATGATCTGATCTGATCGGTTCACGCCTCATGAGCGTGTCTGCCCGGGCGCCCCGGTGACTCACTTGGTAGAGCGTACGCCACATGCTGCGGCGGCACAGGTTTGAGCCTGACCCCGTGCCCTTCTTTTGGCACCCCAGAGGAAGAGTTTAGAAAACATTTCATTTACAAGCACAGTCGTCTCAGTGCTCTTCAACGGTCCCATCCATCTGTATTGAATTGTTTTCGTATCATACGTGACGGTGCCTCTATCACTTCAATCATCTTAGAGACACACCCCTAATCACAGTGTCGTGTTCTATGTCAGTGATGTGATGCGGTGATCGATGGCTTGAGTTGTGTCAGACCCCCTCAGAGGGCCGGACTGTCAGGGACACGCTCGCTTGAAGGCATTTTGACACGAGCGTCCCCTCTTCAGCGATGGCAGGGCTGTGATGGACACGTATGACTCCAGAGTGACACTCCACCACATGTCCACTGTCAGCATCAATCACCTCGCTCAGTTAAGCCAAAACCAAGTGTTTGATCCAGTTAGGGATCCACTTCATCCATCACACGAGCACAACAGCACAGGCCAGTCATTTGACCTTCCCTAAGCCCCGCCCCCCTCTTTTTGTGTCCTTTCTTGGTGTACTGATCCAGTTTTGCTCTCCAACTGCTGCTTTTTTCTGGGACTGCTTCCTTTTTGCTTTATAACGTCTGACCAGCTGCTAACTTCTGGAAAGCTCACTGAACGTGTTTGCACTGCCTCCCCGGCATGGGGGACCAACTAGGCCAGCCATGGTTCACCTTTTTCCAGGAGAGAGAGAGAGACAGATAGACAGAGCCTGTCACTTAGGATTATTTCAACGATATTTGGAAAGCAGCAGTTTGTGACTTTCTCTGTGTGACCTTATAATTAATCATATAAACTGGAAAACTGGTTTCTTAACAGTTGTTGCAGCAGCTGCTCACCGAGGGGCTAATCAAGGAGATCGTTTGTGACGTGCTCTGAAATGACTCGGGTCCACGTCCATACGTGCGTTTGATCGTTTATTTTCTGCTTTCCTTTATAACGTACCTGGCAATATACTTTAGAAACACACGATGCATTAAAGGAGCTTGAAGTAAAGCGGTGAGGCGGTCATCAATAAATCTCACCTCCTCAGCGGTGCACAGTGATAAATAATATTTACAATTCACAAGACGTGGCACAGAGCTCGTTCACTTATGTTAGAAAAGAAAGAAAAAGGAGAGAGAGAAAAAGAGAAAAGAGAAACCAAAGGAAGTTCCTCTCCTCTCTCTGTGTGCTCTGCTTTCTCACTTGTGGTCGTATCACATCAACATGCCTGCAGACAACGTAATGCAGACAAATCCAAACGCGTACTGTGTCCCGGCTTTAAGCGTGTTTGAGTGTTCCTGTATCGCTGCTCACAAACAGGAACTCAGCGTCACGCTGTAAGATTTGCTATTCAAATATGACGGGAAAGAGATGGCTGAGTCAAGATGAACAATGGCTGTAGATACAAGAGGTTTGGCACTGAAGTGACCACGAACAGACAGTAAGTCAGATCTCATTCAAGATTATATTGATAAAAACTGACTGATACACATACAAACATTAACTAGTCTATCAGCTAAAAGGATGAATGTAGCGTATATTCATCCATTTTCTCAGTGATATAGTAGTAACAGTGACAGTAAAGCCATGGTGGGTGATGTCACTGGACTTGTTTGTTATTGTTTTTAACTGTGGATAAAGGGTGTGGTTCAGCCGGACGTTTCTGTGGAAACTCAACAGGACCCAACGTCTGACCTCAGGGTTTATTTCACTGTGGACTTTGTCCCGACCCTCCACCTGGGCTCCAGGTGTCCCTGTTTCTGCCCGGGGTGCTCCACCCTCATTCATTCTCTCTCTCTCTCTCTCTCTGATCTGATGGCAGCTGTGGCTTCTTTTGGTTATGTTGATCTTTTGTTGCATTGATTGACGTATGGTTTCTTTTTATATATAAATCTTTGTCCCAGACTTTAAACCGGGCTGTGACACTTTGAACTATCGGATTTGGAGGTGATCGTAATTTCCTGTTCCCAGTCGCAGACGTGGTTTAATTTGTTATTCAGAAAGTAGGGGATGAAATCATTTAAATATAAAGGACCAGAACACTGTATAGATATACAGAGATTTTTTAGATAAATTATAATAGATATTAGAATGCTGACTTTTCTCCTATGATGCTGAATGGGGGTTTTCTCTCTCTGCTCTGTGTCGGGCTGGACGAGAACATGAAATCCTGAAGCCGCTCCAGATAGTGGCTGTGATCGCACACTGAGCTTGGATCCTGAACTGGGCCAGGGTTCAGGATCCCCTGATCCACCTGACTCGAGTAACTCCCTGTTTAATTACTCTTGTTTTCATTTATATTCTAGTGGAGAGCCCAAAGTTTCCAAAGAGACCAAATATATCAGGATGCATTCAGGTGAAATCTGAATAAAATGATACCAAACACATCCAAAGTAAAGGGAAATTAAAAGGAAGTTTAAAATATAGTAGTGTAAAAATAAGTCAAGCTTTAAAGGTCAAACCTTCTTAAGAAACTTTGAGATTTTTGTGACTTTTGTAACTTGTATCCTGAATCGTTCAGGGGTTACAACAAGTGTATTCAGAGTCCTTTAAATAACCCTGAACGGTTCGCCTTAAAGACCAGTCAATCACCAATTAATTTACCCTTTTTAAGATGTGAAACGAGTGTTTGGAACGCCAAGGACGATAACTCATAAGTCAGTTCCAGTGTTCTCCCTCTCTCCTCGTGTGTCTGTACTACGTGTGTTGGGTTTTTGGGGGGTTTTACGGCGAGTTTGTGCCTCCACGTCCTGTTTCGTAAACGACAGGACGATGCTGCAACATCTCGGACAGAAACCCCATGTGTCACCGCTCAGAGCCCTTCCGGACCCCAAACGGTCCGGAAACCCAGGCCGCACTCCACTCGGAAATCACGCAACTCTGAGCGAGTTTGATTAGAGAGAAGTAGAAAAGCTACACGGGACAAAGACGAACACACATCACCGGGCCGAGAGCAACTCTTAATTCGGCAAACGACCGATCGACAAAACCGTAGTAATAAGCAGCAAACGGAGGAAACCGATCCTACTCACGTCGTTACACCGGGAGCAGCCGGTGATGGTGATATCTGAAAAAGTTTAAGTGAACAATTTAAAGAATACGGACGTTTTACGAAACAACTCCCACGCCGATCGACCCGTTATTACACCGAGGTTACGTTGGTGTTGACAGCCCGGAGGAATCGGTGGTGCTCGTGTGGTGACCCGAGACCCAAAGCCCGAATAGCGCCGTTTTAAGCGGAACTCGGCAAAACAAATCACAACACCTTCATGGCGCGTCATTCTGTTTCAGTTTGAAACGTTCGATCGGCCGGAGTAGGAAGCGCAATGACGGCTCCGCTCAGCCATGGCGGCCCGCCGCTCCCCGTCAGCCCACCCGCCTCCATCCTTACCTTCCCGTGCTTTCAGCAGCACCGTGTTAGCCACGATGTTCTCCAGCTCCATGTTGTTGTTGTTACTGTCCGGGTCACAGCGGCAGCAGCACGCCGAGTGTCGGCTCCTCCCGCGGCTTGGCCTCCGCTAAACACCGCCGCCGCACAGCCGCGGAGGAAGAATTCAACTCTCCTCTCCTGCTGCCCGTGACGGGCATGGCAGCCACGGTGCCCCGCCCCTTCGTCCTCCCCCTACTGTATTAACTTTATTTAAACTACTCACATGTAAACAAACAGCACGCGCACACGGTGAACAATGACTCCAGACAACAGGAACAACGTCATCATGTGACGAGTAACAGCAGTACGACTTGTCGAAGTACTGGTAGTCATAACAGAATTCGGAGTAATAGTGATAGTGATCATGGCAGTAGTCGTAGGAGCCGTTAATTGTGGGTGCCGTAGAGGGGCGTGGTCTGCCGACTCCATATATGGCACAGGTATAAAAAAACAACAACCAGGTGATCATGCTGGGGACGAGTTTTACCGCTCACACCTGGCACGCCGCAGCAGCAACCACACCAGAAAGTCAAGCCGGTGATGTCATTATCAGGTTGACTTTTATCTGTGAAGTAAACTGTAACCTCACCCTGGACATCTTATTAAAGCGCGTCAAAAACGAACAATTAAATCGGGTAAAGACCGGCCAGTAGCCGCTCAATGAAAGGTTGTATAATTCATCCGGGAGGAAAGGAAACTTACCACATTCACAGGAAAAATTCTCTCTGCTGTGGCAAGAACCCGAAACTATTCAGCTTTTATTATTACTGGAACGATGATTTAATAACTGAAGTGAACCACATCAGCCACTAGATGGAGACAAATACCGACCAGTTTTTACACAAAGCTCAGTAAATTGAGAGTCTTATCGTAGTTTTACAATCAGCACAAATCCCTCCTAATTTCATTTTATAACCTTAAGTTTGTTGTCTGCATGTATGCATTACCGTCCCACAGGTGCCCTAAAGTGGACGGAGACTTAACATTTTATTTCTTTATTCCTTATACTCTAAATGACTCAGAGTACAACCACGACAAAATCTGCCTCAATAAAATGCCCTTGAGCATGGCACTCAGAGCTGTTTGTTTGGCACATGGCTCGTGTCAGATTACACGTATGTTTGAACTCCTCGATCTCAGTAGACAAAGTCACATCATCGTGGACGGGGAGCCCAAACACGCGTGAAGTCCATACGCGTTCCATGATGGAATTGGACTCAAACATGGCTCTGGCCCGCCTGCAGAGGAGAACCATCTCAGCTGCCTACATCCGGATCGCCTTCTTTTGTGACTGCGGCAGGAATGTAGATTGACTGGTACACTGAGAGCTTGGCCCTCAGGCTCAGTGCTCTGTTTGGGGTCTTTATCAGCTTTCTTCAGTTCACCTCAGCGGTGCCACACTGAGTGGAATGCATCTTGTTTGTGTGTCTTTACCTTCCGGCAGCTCAGATGGCTTTTACGACCTCCTGCTGCTGGAGCTTCAGAGTGATGTCGCTTTGGTTTCAGGCACAATGATCTCTGCCTTCAAGTTGGCAACAATCAGGTAGCGATGCACCGATTGGCTCAGACGCTGTCTAACAAAAAATACCAAGTATAATACACTGCTGACATTCCCAAGTCATCTCTGTAGAGCACTTTGTTTATTCACAGACGTGGACAGCAGAGGATGTTCATGCTTGAATCGATATTGACTGTTATGACTGGCGCACAACCGATTCTTGGAATGTTTGAAATATTTACTTGAATTTAATTTAAACATTAATGGAAACACGAGCAATGATGCAGTTTAGATTCCAAAAGAAAAAGAAATACAGGCAGAGCTGTTTTTGTAGACATTTTATGGAAAAGAATGTTGTGCATTGCAGAATCAGAAGTGTAAATGCTTGTAAAACTTCAAGCCCACTGCTATGATGGTTCAACAACGGTGAATCCTGACAGATGAAGACAAGATGGAGTCAGGCAGCGTACATCAGTGACATTACTGCACCACTTCCTGTCACTGTAGGTTGCTCTCCTTAGACAGTACATCAGTTACAGACTGACTGTCTGTTCCTCCTCAGAGGGAGATAAGAATCACTCAGCACAGAGAACCACAGGTCCTATGCAGCGACACCCAGTCCTCACCAGGGTCCCCCCCACCCTGCAGGGCTTTGTTAGTTATTTGGAGGCCAACGAGCTGATGAAGGCGCCGTAGTGCTCCGGGTGGCAGCGCTGGTACTCGTTGATTTTCCTCTTGATCTGTTTGGGCGTGTCCTGGTAGTAGTTCTTCTCGTCTCTGGCCATCGCCTGTAAAAACACAGTGGGAGAGCAAGAAAGGAAAATGGATTGATTGCCTGTAAACAGACTGAGAGATGTAACGGCTCAGGCATTTCAAATAAAAAAATATCTAATTCATTATTGTTATTTATTCATACTGGAGTGTACCTCAAAGTGCTCCTTCCTTCCTGTACTGTTACTAGCCTCAGGGTTCTTTGGTGTTTATTGGAAAGTGTATTGTGAAAGTTGTGTTGTCCAGGAGTGTTTGTAGTTCATTTGTGCTGCTGGTGTGGAGGATGACGTTACTGCTGCTCGCTGGACCCATTGAAAACTGATCTGTCATCTTAACATCCAGATACCTCTGAGGGGGCCACGCTGACCATACTGACGGGCAGCAGGTGTGGTTCATGTTTTTCTTGTGGTTTTCTTACCTTGTAGTTGTCGTCGTGCTCGCGGATCATGTGTTGGACGTATTCGATCAGGTCTGTTGATAACGACTTTGTGTCTTTCTCGGGACGACTGGCTTCCTCCTCCAGCTCTGTTTGGAAAAAAGACAGCAACAGTTGAAGTGAGGTGAATCAGCTGAAGTTCAAGTGGAACAGAGAGGGTGAAAACTTACGATGGAGGACGTACGGCTTGGTCACAGTGTGGACAGGAGCTTTGGGGGTTTTCTCTCCATCAAGGATCTAAACATGCAAACCACAACCAGACAAACTCTATGTCACACACTATGGCACAATTTAAAAATGTATTTAGGAAAACCAAAACAAACCTCCAGCTGGAACTTACTCTGTGTTTGGTTATGGGCAGCGCTCGGTTGGGATCAAAGGCCAGACCCATTTCCTGCAGGTTCCTGGCCATGGATTTTTTCTGGTCCCATGCATTTCGGATCTGCGTGCTGAGAAAGAGGACAGATGAGAGAACAGCCAGAGAAACTATATTCAACACAACACAGCCTCAGATTGGACGGCACCGAACGTCAACAAGGAGAAAAGATAGCTGCCAAAAACCACACCATGGTGCATGTTGGGATGCTGCTCATGAGATCTGGGGAACCGTGTAATGACGTCATTGCAGACCGACGACACGCTGATGCTCTGGTGTCAAAAATCACTCAACGTTTCTATTGTATGCGTGAGGTCATTTCCTGTCCCTCGTTATGACAGACACCAAGTTAAAAAAAAGACGGTCGACGTTACAATACACAGACATAGTGCTAAAATTTAAATTATTATACAAGAGTAATGGTGCTGATAATGTGGAGTAATTATTTTCAGGGAAAACCAGTGCAAACGGCTTTACGTTCGATGAAAAAAAAAACAGAATTCCAGTAGCCTCGGGAAATTTAAATAATTTACAAATGTAGGACTTGGTTAGTAAAATAGCTTTATATGGAAACAAAATGTCGAAGAGGCGCAGCCCCGACGCTCACTTCTCGATCCTCGGCGCTTGTTTCTTCATCATCTTCTTCTTGAGTTTCTTCCTGTCCTGGGTGTAGTCGAACTTCTTCTTCTTGCCGGACTTTTTGGCTTTTGGCATGTTTGTGTCTCTTCTCTTCTCACACAGGACAAATGTTTATCCGTACAACGTGCGGGTCTTCGAGGACCACTTCCGACCACGTGACTTCTTCGTCCGTTTTCATGTCACCAATGTACAACGTGCATATCGCCACCTAGTGTATCGGAGTGTGTAGCGTCGTGGCTTTGTCAAGTCTCTTATTGTCCAGTTTTTAGTAACTAATCATTTGTATATGTACACACACATTTAAAAAAAACACGCACACAACAAAGGATCCAATCACACTATGGGAGAACAGAACAGAAGAAAAACACCGTGTTGCCTTCTGCTGGCTGGACGTCCCGTTGATGATGTTCATCTCCACGACCCACTTCATTCACTCATTGGGTTGGAATGACTAATAAATCAAATTAAACTGACAAAGAACAGAAGTGTCATTTCAAATGCAGGCCAAACCAAAGGATTTGAGATGCTACGGAGGAGGCACCACAGAGACACGAACACACACGAAGCAGGACGTTTCATTCTTCATTTTCTGTCTGGAATAAATCCTTACCTTCAAAGAGAGCAGAGGACAGAGAATATACCGAGTTTGGATTAATTGGCAGCAGAAAACAGCAGCTGGAGAGCAGGAGACAGCGTAGCAGCAGCAGGTAAGAAGACATTTTTAACACTTCATAGATTTCTGTGCCGGTCGGTGCTCAACATGCTACATCGTGTGGAATCTGGCTGTTAGTTTTTACATTGTGGTTCAGGGCCTCGATATAAATACTTGTTATTGTTCTGCATTACAACGCCCAAACCCCCGTCTGAGGGGAACTTGACTATGGCAAACGTATGATATGCAATCAGCTGTGCTGCTGTTCTTCCTCCATCAGTGCACTCCAGGACACACAGATGTAAATATTGCGTATGTTCTGACATGAAATCAGTAAAATGTATTTACACTTTTGTCCTCTGAAAACAGGAAGTAATTTCAAAGTGAAAACCGTATTTTCAGACTGTGCGGACAAACCGGAGTACCCGGAGAAAACCTAAGGCCCCCCCTGCACAGAAGGCCCCCGAGGTCACGTGGGGCTCCAGCGCTCAGCGTCCTCCTCATGCTGCTGTTAGTGCCCCGTCTCCCAGCAGCTGGGACACACGCCTCCTTTGTTCTGTACATGTTTAGGTGTTCCCTCGTCTCCCAAAGTGACCTTTTACAGCCTCCATCTTTCAATGAAGGGGAGGAGGAAGAGGAAGAGGAAGAGGAAGAGGGGGAGATCGTCTAAAAGATGAAGCGGAGGTTTTGGGCCAGGGATGAGAAGAAGCCGCCGTTGTGTTTTTTCTTCTGAAGACGTGGAGAAGAAGAAGCACCCAGGTGAGTTTTCAGGACTCTGATGATGACGTTCTGGAACGCTGGATTCTCTGCGTCCATGGCGACGTGCAGCAGATGTTCGTCCCCGATCTCCTGGCGGAGCTCGGCCAGCAGGGCCTCGTGCAGCCTTTTATCGCTCGGCCGATCTGGACTGAGGACGGTTTGAGGGCCGATGATCTTCGCCGAGATCATCTCCGCCAGGCGTGCGATGATGTCTCCGATGGTTCCCTTGTCCGCCGACGTCTCGCTGGTTCTGCTGGCGTCGATCATCACCTTGAGCAGCAGCAGGTTGATGAACTTTCTGCAGGTTTCCTCGCAGCTCGGCTTCGACGGCACGTCCGGCGTGGCAGACCGAGCGTCCGACGCCGACGCGGTCGGCTCCGCCGCTCGCTCCTGCGCTTCTCGCTTTTCGGCGTCTCTCTGCGCCCGAGCCTTCCGGTCTTCGTGACCGCGCGAGACGTCCTCGGAGCCGCTGGAGTCGATTTCCTCCAGATCGTACGTGGAGGTCAGGTACTCCTCCTCCTCCTCGTCCACGCTCGGAGAGTTCGACTCCTGCGTCGCCGCGGCCGTCGTCCTGCTCTCGCCCGCCTCTCGTTTTGTGCACGTGCAGTACATTTGAGACATGCATCTCAGCACCCTGGCAGCCAGGTCCACCATCTTGTGATGAATGAGGAAGGTGGGATAGTTGTAGGTTTTGTGCCAGTAGGCCAGCGGTAACCGAGTCAGCATGGACAGATTCAGTTTGATGTTGTCTGCGATGATCACGGCCAGCTCCAGACAGAAGTCGTCCAGGCTGGCGCACTGACTCTCCTCGTCCAGAACTGGGACCTTGAGAGCCTCGGTGATACCGATGAGGATGCAGTGCTTGACGTTGGAGAAGACGTCCTCGAGATGCACGGCGAACCTTCGCGTGTCGTGGGGCATGTTGACTTGCGTGTAAAGAACAAAATAAACGATCTTTACGGCTGTGACTTTCACTGCGCCTTCGCAGATGTTTAGCAGCATGTACCTCGTGGCAGAGTCCAGCGTGCCCGTCCTGATGCGGCGCCATTGTTCTTTGGTGAGAAAGCTGATGTTGTTGGCCAGCTGCAGGTTGTAGGGTTTCAGCTCGGTGAAGGTCACGTAGGTCACCTCCTGGGCTCTCCTGCTTTCATCCATGTTCACTAAATGGAACCTTCCCTCTGCTGGGGCCGCTTACCAACGCCGACAATGACGTCACTGCGATAGTGTCATCCGCGCTAGCACGGTGACGTCACCCCCTGGCACGTAACCCATCTCTGACTGTGTCCAGACGCGCGTCTCGAGCACGTTTGAACGAGGATTAAACACGAAAAGTGGGGTAAAGTTGAACTTGTTCATCATTATCTCTGTCATGTCCTCCGTGTGTGCGCATCGAAGATCAGATGACGCACAAACTGAAAACAGACGTTACAACGGCTCAACGGGGCAAAAGTTATTTGATATGAATTTATCAGAAATATCAACGGAATATCTCATTCATTCAGACCAAACCTGGTAAAACCTCAGCGGAAACGACTTAAGGCGGATGAAAACACATCAAATCAGGACGGAGCTCAGGAGGACCTAAATCAAACCACGAGTCCAATCGGTCCGGAACAACCTGAAAAATCACGCAGCAGTTCAGCACGTTGACCACTGGGGGGCAGTGTGCGCCGGTAAATATTAACAACATAAACAATCCTTACAGCCATTATCTAGAACAGTGTCGAAAATCAACGTACGTGTACTTTTATCTCCACCTTTTCCTAATGTGTTGAATTGTTTTTTAAAAGACATTTACTTTGAATGAATTTGTTGAATTAAATTGCAGCTGACTAATAACAACATTTGGTAATTCCTTACGAATCGTTTTAAGATGGTGGTTAAAATCAGCTTTATTGTTCATTGAACTCGGACAGAGGCGTCCCGTTGGGTTTCTCTGTACAGGAACGCTCATCGGAGGGAGCTTTAGGTTGAAAGTTGTGACCGGATGTCAAATAATCGACTACTTTGTGTTTACTTTGAAAATCCTCCCCGGAAACGAACGCGTCGTTCAGCTTGACGGTTAACCGGCCGAAGTAACCGTGAGTGAGGTTAGGACTTTACCGCCGCTGCTCCGTCTGTGCCGTCCCCGTTCGAACGGATCCTCCACCGGAACAACAGCCGCGTTGGTGACGTTTGTCCCGGTTTGGTGGACGGTAGAAGAACGAAGTAGCGCTAAGAAGTTATCGGCGGGAGCTCCGCGGCGCTCGGTACCGTGCTGCTGGCGGCTAGCATCGGTCACCGCTGCTAAACATGGTGGCCTGTAGGCAGCGAGAGGAAGAAACGAGTCCACTTTGGGGATCGGAAGGATTCTAGGCCGAGTTTGGACGAACCGGATACCTTAATGCGCCCTTTTAACCTCCTTTTAATCTTTTATGGACTCGGAGCCGAGGCTGCTCGTGTGTTTACGGAGAGACGGAGCGGACGAGCGGCGGAGCCGTTCCGTTAGTGAGTCGGTAACCGTGGATATTCGCCGTTCAGGCAGCTGGAAGTTTGGGAAAAGTTTCGGAAACATGTTCACACGGCCGCTGAAGTGCGTCAGGTAGGAGCGAGGTGGTGGTTTGGGTCTTTTAGGGTGTCGTTGGAGGAATCTGTGAACGAGGGTAACCCCCCACCCCGCCGTTCGTCCCGTGGATTATTATGGATTGTAAGGAAGATTACGGCGGGAATAAGAGATGATTTTGATGCAGACAGCGACGATGACAGAGAAGAGCGATGGTTTCCCTTCGTTAGGATTCTGAGTAGAGAGGAATTAATTACATGGAGACTCGCCTGACATGCCAAGGAAGGAGTTGCCACTACCTGAGGGTTGGGAGGAAGCGAGAGACTTTGATGGAAAAGTTTACTACATCGACCACATTAACCAGTGCACCAGCTGGATCGACCCCAGAGACAGGTAGGGAGCATCCTCCAGAACACCCCACGTCTCCCTTTTTAAAACTACTCAAGAAACAGTTTCCATTTGTGAATTTGCCCCCCAAATACATTTATTGAAATTGAAATTGAAAAAAGGCCGTCAAGAATTATTTCCCTATATTTTCTTATAAAAGAATGACAATTGTACAATTCTCTTTCATTTCATAAAAAAAAATATATTTTTATAAATGACAACTGAAAACTCTTCTTTTTGAAGTTTATGTGAAATGTTATCTGTTCAAATTTCTTGAACAAAATGTAGTAGTATGTAGTTTTAATTCAAAATCCTTCAAAAATTCTATTTATTAGTATTTCATTTATTTCTTAATTATGTAGTAGTATTTTTAGATATTCTGGATATATTATGTATTCTTTTTTCATTAACTTAAACAATATTAAGGCTTTGATGCATACTTTATCTTATTTGATTCTGTTATTTTAAATTCATTTCTTAATGATGAATGTATTATCATTTTCATCCAGGCTCCTTTATCCATCACACCATGAAAAGTTGTGGAAGTGATCAGCGTTCTACTACATGAAAGTCTAAATCTTTTGTCCCAGCAGTCATGCATTGTTTGTTTACACGTCCAGCTGATTAGCATCACGTTTTAAAGGTTGTAGCTGCTGACTTTGTCTCCAGTCTGAGCCTCCAGTCTCGTTATTTCATCCAGACCTGCATATTTAGTCAGGCTCTACTTTGTCACAGACTAAACAACGAGTTTAGATTCATTGATAAAGAATCTGACCGCTGAATCCAGGCCACATTTTTCCTCCGACTGCAGTGGAGAAAAAAAGCAGGGAAAGAGTTTTTCCCCCAGAGAGCATCCTGTTAGTTTACATTCCTGTAATCAGGTGTGGAGGTGTGAACTTCTGTCTTTGTTGGAGAAATTCCTCCTCTGTGATGAGCGCACGTAGACGCCAACGAGTTGTTGTCATGTTTTCATACGTTTACCTGGTAAATCCTTATTAATGGCTGTGTGTGGAGGGGTGCAGGCTTAGGAGTGATCTGTTTCCTTACAGTTCTGTAGTGAAAGTGAGAGAGTGAGCAGAGAAGTCCAGATTTGTTGGTTTTTGCTCAGATTTGTCTCATCAGTTTCAGCAGTTTGAAGGTCGCTCAGGAACAGTAAGACATTAACTTTGTTCCCAGGACACTTTGTTGTTCCTCCTGCTTCCGTTCTGGTCATTTTCTCCTCACGCCGGGCAGAGTGCAGGAATGGATCCTGTGGTGTTTTAAATATGGGTCTGCATGGCCAAAGCCTTCGATCTACTATCTCTCTACTCACGCCGCTCGATTGTCAAGCCACGATGTGGATGATCGCTTATGCACAAACGTAGCAGCTTCTTCGTATCGGCACGAAAGTCAGCTTGTCAAGATGTACGGTGTCTCGGGCGCAATGCAGTGTGTGGGATGACACCGTCATTATCTCCCTGAGACGGTCACCCTAGTCTGTCTGTCTGATAACAAAACTCGACCCTGTTACAGCCATTTATATACATTATTATTACGAGAGGGAGAGAAAGAGACACACAGTGACACAACCTCTTGGAATAAATGAGATGGATGTAGAAGTTGTCTCATTATATCAGCTGTTAATGTGTGAAGGCCACTCTACCCGACAGCAGACGGGTCCAGACCGTCTCTGCTGTTGGCTGACTTACAGCCTCCAGCTGCTACAGTCTTCTTTCCTTTGCTGGCAGCAAAACACCTTCTTTTTTAAAGGATTGTTGAACATTTCTAACAAAAGAGGGGCCGTTTGTTTGGAATCAAAAATCTGTATCAGGCCTGGCCGGAGCGTTGTTGTTCTGCATTAGTGGAAGGCCCCTGGCAGATCGAAGGGCCTCCACTCTCTCTCTCTAGTATTGGGGCTGATAGATGGAATGTTCCAATTTTCTAAAAATGTTCTATTGTGTCACTTCTAAGAGTGACACAATTAAGAGAGATGAAGAGATTTAGATGTGTACAAAGTGAAAGCTAAAAAAAGGAGCATAAACGTTGACTTTGAGGGATGACTGGAGAGGCTGACGTCTGCAGTGTCAGGAGGTGAGTGGCTCCGTCACCGCGTCCATACCACGATCCTTTAGTTCGCCTCCAAAGAACCCCCCAGTGTGTGATCCAACTGGACGTGTCTCTGCGTCCTTATCCGTAGCAGTGCCCTGTGATTTGATCAGACTGGAATGAAAGACGTGTCCAACGATGGTCATTTGTGCTCAGGTGCGTTCTCTCGACTGGCTGTCCCAACACCTTGACATTGAACCGGCCTCGCTGCCCCGGTGTGACTGAGCTACGTTTAGCAAACAATATGGGCACTGTCCCATCAAAAGATACAAACAACGGTTTCACCGAAGAAGGCCAACGCCTCGGAACCAAAAGGATTACAGAGTAACAGGATGTCAGCAAAGTCATAAATGTGAAAATTAAGCTAACAATGATAGCAACAGTGTCACTAATAATAGTCCTTTAAAGACTTCAATGAATGAAGAGGCAGGACATTGGAGAGCTCCAAAAATATTCCATCTTCCTCTTTTTTAATCTATAGCCTCCTTAGAACTGCATGGCATCAAAACTTAGACTTCAAATATTATATTTTTGAACAAAATATTCTATTAAACATGTTTATTTATCGGCTGCGTGTTGGGGTTTGCGATGTTGTTCATTTTGGCACAGAAATTTTAGCATTAACTAGAACTGAATATCTGGTTAGCGAAAGGCTGAGCGACTTCAGAGAAATGCTACACACCTGAGGTCGCCGAAAAAGGTGACCGCTCGGCCCGAACCAGGTCCTCCCCCTCAGAGCTTCACGGCAGCTAAAGAGGAGCACGTTGGAGGACACGGACCGAGAGGAGAGAGACCGAGAGCCAGGGCTGTGCTGGGACACGTCCTCCATCGTGATGGTTCAACATAAATCTTCACGCACGCTTTTAAAACCATTTATTTCGTAACAGTCAAAATCAAGGTTTGCCCGTCTCCCTCTCCAAGTCCCAGAGTCCTCCTTAACCATCCCGACACTCTAACTGTCTTTGAAACACCCTGTCATTGTTCCGAATAATTAGTGCGTGACTCACAAATACAACACGACAAAACAATTCATCCATCGACAACCTCAAGTATCTGACGTGAATGTGTGACCTTTGAGACTGAGAATGACGCGGTGGATGAAGAACCAAAAAGCACCGCGTGTTTTACCGTTGGAGTCATCCAATGGAAAACCTTTGAGCACCGTAAACCGTGAAGCAGAGTTGACAGATAGTTGAAGATATTTGGTGATTTTCATCAGGCCAACGTGCCCTAAAGCCTCGTTATTGTTATTCAAAGATGACAGAGAAAAGTCCAAAAGTTTTCCTTCTACTTTTGTCACACTGTTTTAAAGCTAAATCACCTTTCAGCATTTACCAATTATATTTCGGTCATCCCATTGTAAACAGAGTCGGTGTGCGGTCCTGACTGTTACCTTTACAGTCACCGTTCGTGCCTCCTACCACGATTACCGATCTGACCCAGATTACGTCCGTTATACCGATCACCTGGTCTGCATCACGTGGAGCAATGTGCTGTGCTGGAACTGCTGAAACAACAAGTAAACGCATAACTTTGACTTGAAGCAGTTGTTTTCACCCTGCAAACACACACACACACACACAGAGCTTCAGGTGGAATGCAGACGTTCTCCTTTCAGTGAAACTTGGACAAGAACATTCCCAAACAAAGTCCTTAAGAAACACATTCCTAAAAACCCATCGTGAAGGGCCGTGCACCGCCGGGCCGGGCGGGCAGAGGCCCGATTCATCTGAAATCCCTTTCACTGTTTGCCAAAGTGCACGGGGTCAAAGTGCAGCTTGAGGCCCTGCAAACTTTTAACAAGGACGTGAACAGAGACGGGCCGCTGGATTCCAGCCCTCGGTCTGAGGGTCTGACGCCGCTACGTACCAGCGTGGTTGTTCTGGAACTCAACCGCACCAGAACGCTCTCGTGACACCGAAGAGCGACGCGACTCATTGGAAGCGCTCGAACGAAGTCCGCGGTCTGGAACGTTCTGAATGAATTCATGTGTTAATGAAGCAGGACTGCGTATTGTGTGTTGTGTTTGTAATTTGCTCGAATTCATGTAAAAATTAAAAAAAGAAAAGCTCAAAAAGCCAAGGTGTGAGTTTGAAGAGCTCCGTTATAGGAGAAAAACAAACTCCACAATAATAAACAACAAACACAGGCCGAGACGAGACGCCACGCACGGCCCGCTGAGGCCCCGTCAGGCTCTGAGCCCAGCAGAGACTTGATCAGCTACATATATACAGTATATATATTTGTACTGTATATATACAAACAATCGAAAGGGTGAGCAGCAAGTCTCTGACTGTCACTACGTGTGTACTACGTGTGTACTACGTGTGTACTACTCCAGTACATTTATCAGGTTTTAGCTGCAGTTTGACGTTTTACACCTGACATGCTACCGTTGTGGTCGTTGATGATGTCATGAGGATTTTGAATGGAGTGTTATACTCGCCGTGTGTGTGCTTGTGTGTGTGTGTGTGTGTGTTTTCTGACCTTGAGCGTCTCTGAAATGTAAATTGGAGCCTCATAACAGGACTTGAGGAATTGACACGGCTCTGTGAATGAGTCTGATCCTGTGTGTGTGTGTGTGTGTGTGTGTGTGTGTGTGTGTGACTCACCCTTCAGATATGCAGCTCGCCTCTCTGTGTGTTTCCACTCTGCAGCACGCTTTGTCAGTTTGCATTAGAGCACCGGGCCTGGCCTGACTCTTTACCTTGGTATGTGAAACCTGTGTGTGTGTGTGTGTGTGTGTACATTTCAGGTTTTCATGGCTGTGCTGAGTCCTAAGAGTTTTATTTAGTCTTTTATTGTTCTGGTTAGCTGTCCGATTTGAGATTAATTTCAATGGACTTTATTGGACAGCAGGGTCGTGAACCCTGGCCTGATTAGAACCTGAGGCTGGTCTGAACACGGAGGCCGATCCTCGTCCGTCTTCTGTGGACTTTTCATCTGGGCACTGGGTCCCCTCACCTCCAGAGACATACGGCTCAGGTCAATTGGAGGATTTAGATTGACCATAGGTGTGAATAGGTGTGACCGAGTTGTCTCAGCGCTCTAAGGCCGGACCGGGCCAGAGCTGGGGGCTCGGCGGTCTGTGATGATTGGCGGTTGACTTTTTTCATGGCTGGTTTCGTTCACCCGTAGAAAAAAAACACAAACAAGCATTCTCACCTGTGATCAGGGAATGAGGCGTGAAGATCTCAGATGAACTTATCATCTAATCAGTGGATTCAGTCAAGTGGCCTCTACTTGACTGGATTACTGGAGTAAAGTCTTTCCTCCTCGGTGTGATTGGTTCAACCTAAACCTCTCAAATGACTAAATAAGTTTATTGGCCTCTTCACATTTATCCACACTCACCCATCAAAAAACACGAATCACAGAGACGAGAGGGGACAGACGGACACGTTCAGAGTTTACTGTTTCAAATATGAATCCTTTATACTGTATGTAGCGGCGTGGTAACGGCGTGGTAGCGGCGTGGTAGCTCCTTGCAGTGAGACAGTTAGATATGCAAAAATGTGACGTTGATGCAAAGTGCTCAGTCAGGTCCACTCAGTCCTCCTCTCCACAGGCCCCATGATGATGTCATCGAGGTATATTTTACTTTGATGATGGCGCCACAGCCATCACAGCTGTGTGTGCGTGTGTGTGTGTGTGTGTGTGTGTTAAAGCAGTGAAACATTTGAGAAGCACTACAAGCAGCTATTGAATGACCGAAGCAGTGAAATGGAGGCTCGCGCTGCCGCTGCCAGCTGCTCCTCACTCACCGCGAGGGAAACTGGCGGCGAGCGATGAGTCGCCTGGCCTCGGACGGCCGATAACCAAATCGGAGCGAGAGGAGAGAGGAACGAAATAATGGGCCGTGGACCGCGGCCTGCTGGGGATCAACAGCTGGCAGAATTGAGCAAAGCTTCTTGTTGTCCCTGAACTAAATTTAGAGCGGACTCTGAAGCGGGGGCTTTTCTCTGCCCCCCTTTCATTATTCATCGCATGAAAGAGGATCCAGTTCAGTTTCTCCGCTTGGCGTTGAGCCGCCGCTCGCTGTTTGTGTTCACCTGCAGGCAAATCATTGAAATAAAGCAGAAAAGGAAATGACAGACAGAGAGGTTTGGTTCGGGTCCTGGTGATGAAATGGGATTTTTTCTACCGTTTGATAGTTTTTCAGCAGCTCGAACATCCAAAGAACTTTTCCAGACTTGTCCAAATCTGTACCAGATCTGATGAAAGTGAGAGTGAAATGAGGGGGATTGGTTAATTAGGCAACAACAACGGGGAGTCGTACGAGTGGAACACACCAACACTGAATTATAACTTCCCAACGCTGTTCTGTCACACTCGCCTGCATTCCATAGAGATTTTCACTCTGGTTGCCATGGTAACAGGTCTTTTTCCGCATTAGAAAAACAACTCTTAACAATCCACGCAGGAATGAAATAGGAGGGCGATGTTAAAAAACCTAAGTCTGAGTTTTACCGAGGGTTGCCACGGAAACCTCCAGGCGATGTGTCAGCACCGCTTGTGGAATGCCAGCGGACCGTTTCCTCCTGTTGTGACCCCCCACATTCCCCCTAGGTGGATTGAAGGCTCAATACATCACTTGTCCTCCAGCACCTTCACATTCTCTCTCTCTCTCTCTCTCTCTCTCTCACACACACACACACACTCACACACTGAAAGTTGGGTTGATTTTAAGGTAAAATGCATCCAAACAGCATTACTGACATGGTTTTTTAAATGTCACATTATTCCGTTCAGTGGTGAAGCGAACGTCTCCACTGTTCTTTATGTCAACACAACAGCAGTGTTGAACATCTGAAGCTAAAATTCCCCCTCTGACTTTCCGGTCTTTTCCTCAGGCAGACGAAACCTTTGACGTTTGCTGATTGTATCGGCGATGAGCTGCCGGTGGGTTGGGAGGAGGCGTACGACCCCGTGGTCGGAGCGTACTATGTCGACCACAACACCAGTGAGTTTGGACTTCTCTTCTTCTCTCTTCCTGACCTCACTCTTGGCCACAAACATCTCGTTCTGTCTCACCTACATGCCGTGTGTGTATTTTCCCCCCCTCAATGCTTCCCGACGTTCGTGTGTGTGTGCGTGTGCGTGTGTGTGTGTGCACGTAGTCTGGGCCACATAAAGAGGTCCACATAAGGTGACGCACTAAGTGACCGTCTGTCTTCCCGTGCAGAGAGCACCCAGCTGGAGGACCCACGGGCCCAGTGGCAGCGGGAGCAGGAGGCCATGCTGCGGGACTACCTGGCCGTGGCCCGCGACGCGCTCAGCGCCCAGAAGGAGATCTACCAGGTAAAGGAGCAGAGGCTCCGTCTGGCGCAGCAGGAGTATCGGCAGCTCAACGACGCGTGGAGGGACAAGTCCACATCTCAGACCAGCTGTAAGTGTCTAATTTGGTACGGGGCAGGTACGGGCACCTGGTCTAATTCAAAGGAACGATCCATGTCAGCTGCAGGCTTTGGAAGACCTCTGGCGCCGGACTTTTCTCTGTGGAAATTGAATGGGGAGAGAACTGGGAGTGAGATGTAACATCAGAAAGTGAGTCAGCCATTAACGGACCTCCTTTCTCCTCTGGTCTTCCCTTCCCTTCCTTTCCTTTCCTACAGTGAATTCCAGGTCGTCCTCATCCAGCAAGTATGACCCAGACATCCTAAAAGCAGAGATCGCCACCGCCAAAAGTCGGGTAAGACCGAGGGCCCGGCTACAGGGAGTGAGGCTTAGGGCCCGCCCTGATTGTGTGGTTACGATAAAGAGTTCAGACCACCTTTGGGTCTCGTACTCAAATAATGAAGGCGTTCGAAATGTTTTGAAATGATGGACTTTAGTTTGGTCAGGAGTGTTTTTTCTGTTTGTGTTTGTGTCTCTCTGTCCAAGAACATATTTTCTGTGCGTGGTTTTTATTGTGGGTTTTGTCTGTTCCAGGTGAATAAGCTGAAACTGGACCTGGCCTGTATGAAGCAGGAGCTGCAGTACAAAGAACAAGGCTTTGAGACGCTCAAAGAGTAAGTGACCCAAACCTGCCCTCCGTCAGCCCGGAGCCCTCTGTTCTACTCTTCATGTCTCCAGGATTCAGTTCCATCTTCACTGCTGTCGTACCCCTTCCTGCTTGACCTTGAACCTCTGGTGAAGGACACACACACAGTTTTCCCTCTCTCTCTCCCTGTGCTGTGTGTGTCAGTGGAGTTAGGAGAATTGGGGGACCTGACTTTTCCTTTTTCTACCCCATCCATCTCTTCTCTTTTTTCAACCTTTTAGACAAATGTCTGCATCCCTCAGGACGTCCTCCTGTCCCCCCAGGTTCAAACAGCTGTCAGAGTGGAGTTATGGTTGTCCTGTAGGAGATGTTTGGTCCACCTTTGCTTGTGAGGCCTTTTGTGCTTGTCTTTTTACTTCAGATGTATTTGTAGAACATTCTCTGCTTCTCTTCAACCACTGCAGCACGTTATCTTCAGGAGATGTCTTTCTGTTTACTCAATCCGTGTTGAGGTTGGACATTCATTTGGAGTCGTCATGGAGGCTCGTGTCCAGCTGGACAGGATGATGAATCGGTTCATTTTAGTGTTCAGCATAAAGGATCAGAGGATTTAAAATATAAGACAGATGTTTGTTTGTTTACGCTGTTTTCCCACCCTGTTGGGTCTGGTTTCCCTGTTGACATAGCTGGCGAGCTCTTTTCATGGCTTATCGGCTCATTGATTACGTCAGCTTTATTGCACATTCCTTCAGATCATTAAATGTTTGCACGTTGCAACACAGCGATGTAACGCAGCCGAAGAATGTGGCCTGAACGGGGATTGGACCGTCTGTGTGGCTCCTTTCTCTTCCTGAAACGCTGACTCGAGCGGAACGGACCGAAAGGCTCGGCCGTGTCAATAACGTCAAAGTTTTCCACGTCAGACCTCGGTCCTACCAGGGATGTCGGGACTGTTTGTCTTACCTCAAAACAGCAGAGTGAGAGTGTCAGGAGGATTAAAGCGGTCGGACGGCATTCCTTTCCTCTCCTCGGTGCCTTTCCTATCCTGTTACACTCATCGGGCTGCATTCAGCAGCCAATGGCTGTTTGCTGAAATAGGAATAGGTTCAGACAGGAATGCAGCTCTACGCTCGGCTCACGATACGATTTCACGCAATACACCTCCACGCTATTTACAACAGGACAGCCAATCGGGGAGCAGAGACGAGCCTTTAACGGTGTCGAAGATAAACCAGCGGTGAAAGCAGCGATCGCGGGCTGACGGTGCTCGGCCACGCGCGTCTTACCCAGTCAGGGGAATTTACAAGGAGATTCTGTTACCCCCTCTGGTCTGAAACGACCAGAGGGGGAAACGGAACAGCGAAATAAATTTAACAACAGGGATCAGATCATAAATATGGGTCTGAAATGATCATTCATGGGATGTCGTAAAAAGTAACATTTCCCATTCCTCTATCAAATCCTTTTAGTTGTAGTGAGTTAACATGAAAGGTGAATAATAACGTTTCTGTTACTGTAAAGTAAATGGTTGTGAGTTTAATCCCTGAGGGTTTCTAATCCTGATCCCCGTCAGTGTGGCTGTGTTTGAAGAGGACACACAGAGGATTACTTGTTCTCTCTTCCTCATTCTCTGCCTGTTGTTGTCTCTCCCCCTTGCTCTGAAGAATGCGGACAGACCTGTTTTTGGATGCATGCTTGACTTGATGATGACAGGGTTTACATAGCTGCTGCCGCTGTTGTCTCCGTCTTCTGTTTTCTCTTTCGGCCCGGGCCAAAACCAGGATCTGATGTAGATTTCTTGTTAGTGATTTTAGCTTTCGTTCGTCCGCTGTCTGTGTAAGCAGACGTTATCGGCACGTTCACAGACGGGCGTGAAAATGACAGCTACGGGCCCGTGGAGGCAGGGTGGCGTGCGTCTCCACGTTGGCGTCCCGAGCGTCTCATTGCTACGTAGCGTTGCGTTCGTCCATCTGCTGGCTGACCTGCGATTGAACCGTTTTTATGGGGTTTTTCCATGTTCTGTTTAAAAAGGGGTCTCATTTGTGAAAGACTGCATAGAATTCATACTGAAACATTCTGTAAGTCAAAAACAGCGATTCTGTTTACTAAGAAAAAGTCCGATTTATGCACACTTGCCCTTTCTAAAATGTTTATGATCACGTTCACATCCACCCATTACATAAATAAATGAATGAATGAATGATCAGTGCAGAGTAATGACTGCATGTTGGAATGAATGCACCACAGAAAGGCAAAGATCAGATTTAAACATTTAGTTTGATGATGAAGAAATGACAGAAATGGATTCTAGCTGGAGAACGATGCTGCTGCTGCTGCTGCTATTAGCAGCTATTCTAGGGGAAATGATTCTATGGAATTGGACTTGGGAGAGGCACAGCTGCAAAAACATTATCATTAAAAAGTAACCGAAAGAAAGTCGTAGAAAAATAGTCGTCAAAGAAATGTCTGATTTTTACCAGGTATTCTCGTCACCATATCATGCTAGCATCACAGTCTACATATCACAGATCCGCATATCCGTTAGTGTGGCCTCCAATGGATCCTTAGGGGCCCTCTCACTCCATTCATCATTCAATCATTCATTCATTTTTTTTTTGCAGGAACAAATTGTTGCTGTACAACGTATAAGCCTTTCCTTAACCTCAAACTGACTGTGACCTCTGCCCTCTAGAATTGATCAGAAGTTGTCCAACAGCCCGTACGGTTACAAGCTGCAGGAGGCGCAGGCTATCCTCAACGAGGTCCGCTCCATCCGAGACGCCATCAGCTCCAGGGAGAGAGAGAAACAGGAACTCATGCAGGTAAGGACCGCTCGTCAGAGCACGCACAGCACCGTGAATATTTATATGAGACAGAATGTCAAATGAACAGGACTGGTCTCTAAAGTTATTATCAGACTTTGGACAGAGTGAAAGTGTTAATGTAAAAGTCATACCTGATACCTGTAAAAACCCACAAACAAAACATTTACAAAACACGGGGCGCTTCAGTGGTTCGATTCCGACCTCTGCCCTCTGCTGCGTGTCATCTCCTCCCTGTGTGTGTCTCCACTGTACCTATCATAAAAAAATCTACTTTCCAAGACGGAGGTAAACAAATGAACTCGTGTTGTAAATGTAGTTGAAGATTTTTCTCAAAATCACCCAAAGTCAAATAACAACAAATTGGAATGGGAGAGGCGATCAGGTGGTCTGTGCACACTTGGAGCACGTCGAAAGCAGGCCATGAAGATGATGGCCTCCATTATGAACTCTGACGAACAAAAGATGGTAAGTGGAGACAGATGATCCTGAAATCTGACACCAGGATCCACGTGTAGCACGTCAGAAATCACAGCACGCCGAAACGATTTTACACGACATAAGCAGAGTGCACGTCTTTATAAACCTACTGACTCCCACTGCAATGGAATTCTTAAATTTACTACATGAATTTGGTGTTAATCTCCATTCCGTGGAGAAATAAAATTTGTATGCTGTTTATTCTGGCTGTAACGCCTACCTCAAATCGGCCAAGTCTGAAAAATGGGCTGTTTTTCTGGGGCATTGATGCAGGAATGTAGGACACTGAAGGATCATCCTGCTGCCACTGGTTTACAGAGAAAATGGTGGTGCCACAAGCATTTCATTCCATTTTTCTGGGTATTTTTGATTACCGTTCCAAGTATACATCAAATCAGGAGCAAAGCGTGAATCCATATGTCTGAAAACGGCACTGGGAGTTTTGTTTTTCTTGTGTGATGAATAATTGTTCCCCTGTCTGCTGACTGGAGGACTCCTGTTTGGTCTCTTGGTCCATCTGCAGCTGACAGTTGTGTTCACACACACGTATCTCTTTGAATACGTGTCTCTCTGTGTGCTGAGTGAGAGAGTGAGACTAAAAGAGAGAGAGAGAGAGAGAGGATGCAGATCATCGGTCGGGGGAAAGACCTAAGAAGAATGTCCAAGTGTTACAGCCTGTAAGGAGGCGCTGCTCTGGATACAGCTTCGGTCTTTTCTTATCGTAATCTGGGTCCAAATGTGAATTTTTGCTGATGTTCTGCTGCGGGGATGCACTGCATTGTGAAAAATGCCTGAATGCTGTCGTCATCGTGAAGGTGTTGATGTTTTTTATGCGTCTTATGAAACACGTAGATAAGCTGCATTCCTCAGCGTGCTCCACGGCCATAAACAATCTTTGTAACCTGCTGTAAAGATTAATTATACTGAGTTCCACCAATGTAATTCCTCAGATCAGCTCAGTGTGGGAGTTTGTCATTTTTATTTGACTTTACGGGCACAACAACAGTTCAGTTTTGTCCAGAGTGACTGTCTGGTAGTACAGTGAGCCGATTAAGTGTCAGTTCCCACAGTTGGATCCTATCATTGAAGGGGACAAAGGTCACAGTCACACAATATCCAAGCTGAGATGACAAATGTCATTTAATCTTTAATCATTTTATACTATGCATTCACCTGTCAGCACTCATTATGACACAACCACCACCCTAACACCCAAACCACTCACAGACGGCTCACCGACAGCTCCTCCCTCTCTCTCTCTCTCTCCATCTCTCTATCTCTCTCCTGTAGCTGTCATAGACCTGAATAAAAAGGAGCAAAATGATGGAGGGATGAAGAATGGAATCATGTTTCTTTTTTCTTTGTTTGCTTCATTTTATTTGTTTATTATTTATCTTCTGTGTGTTCGTGGTACAGTAGAGACAAAGTTTATTAGGTAGTTTGGTTATCTTATTTGCCGTCCGTTCCTTTTTTGAATGAACTGCTTGCTGCTTCTTCACTGATCCTTTTTTCTCTCACAGAAACTGGCCGTGTTGAAGGACGGTTTCCTGCTGGACTCTGGGTCCCAGCAGGAGTTGTGGGGCAGCAGTCCGTCCCTGGCCAACTCCGAGGTGTCCATTCCCCGTCTGTACTCTGACGCCGGCTCGCAGACCGACATCCCTGCTGAGGTGAGTCAAAAGTAAAAAAAAGTGCAATTGCACTATGATATGAATGGAAAGTAAGTTGGCAAAAGGCCACAGAACTAAACTTTGACTGCTGCAGACATCAAAGGAATCAAACCCTTGATTGCCAAAAGTATTGGTGCTTTTGAAACAAGACTAATATTTAATTTTCACTGTAACACCTGAAATGTACATTTTACTGTTACAGAATTTATCACCATCTCAAACTAAATATTATATATTTGTGTGATTTTAAGACTTAAAAATCCCCTCCATGATATGGAACTTGTTTTTGTCTGTAAATGTAAAGTGTCTTATTGTTGTTGAGACACGTTCCTCTCGTCAGCCGACTCGGTGACGTTCACTCTGTTCTCTCTCTGTTCAGTTCATAACCAGCACCAACAAACTGGCCGAGAAGGTTCGGCTCAGTCTGAAATACGAGGAAGCCAAGAGAAGGTAAACGTCTCCCTGCGTTTTCTGCTCAGTTTGCGTTCTCTTTGCGTTCGTGCGGGTTTCTTCCCAAAGATTGGCTGGTGAGGTCACATGTTCATCACTAAATGAGTCTCTCCTTTACAACCACCGTCCAGAGAATTACATGGCCCAGGGGACACCTACAACGTGTATGTCCATGTCCTACTCAATGGTTAGATCAGTATCAGGCTCAGGTTATGTCGTTATAAATGAATTTTGTTAAGCACGTGAACTTTAAAACCTAAATGCGACGCCTCAGCCTCTCTTCATCAGTGACACGTGTGTCTGGAGAGAGTTTTTTTCTTCGATTGAGTTGTTGTTCTGAATAAATTAAATAACGAACCAGCTCCGATTTAAAAGTGATGCAGACTCTCAGTGTGACAGTTTCAGGCCAGAGAATAAAGCATGTCTTTGTTTTCAAAGGCCATGTGTGAAATTGATTAGCTCGGTACTTCATTAGCATTTTGCCCCAAATGTTGCCTACACTTTTTTTGTCTATTGTCAATCTAATAAAAACAGTAAACTAATATGAGTTTACAGTTTTTTTGGATTCAGTAAACATTCCAAAACACAGGAACTTCTTCTTCTACTGTACTTTGTGGATTTCAGTGTTTGGGGGGTTTTGAATGGAGAGCCATAGACTGAACTGAAGGAAGTGGTTCTTTCCTCACCTACGTGGGCTGACGGCTCCAATGTGAGCTAAACTGATGAAGGGAAAGATGGTGAAATGTTTCGCGCAGCGTTGTCTGACACTTCTGCCTTTCCTTCTCTTCATTTTCCACCTTTCTGTTCTCCGCTCGTCTCTTCCTCTTACCTTCCTCTCAGTATTGCCACCATCGAGGTGCAGATAGCCAAACTGGACAGCGAGGCTTGGCCGGGGCTGCTGGACCCAGAGCGTGACCGCCTCATTCTCATCAACGAGAAGGAGGAGCTGCTGAAGGAGCTGCAGTACGTCCGCCCGCGCCAACGCCTGGAGCCCAACGACGCAGAGAAGCTGGAGTCCGAGAAGAAGAGGCTGGAGAGAGACCTTCAGGTGGCCCGAGACAGCCAGAGCAAGGCCCTGACCGAGAGGTGGGTGAGACCGGGGTTCTCCCAGGCAAGACTGTGATCAGCAGACATCACACCAAACGGACCCCAGATAATTAGATATTAGAATCTCTTTCAACCCCTGTCTCGGGGGTTTCGCTCATACACGGATTCTTTTTTGCCTGAATCGTATCAGTAGACTATGATGTCACCATAAAGTTGACATCATACTTTCCTCAGTCATACTCCTCCTCAGTCATTTCTGTCTGAGGAGCCCAAACATTTGCTTGTCAGTCTGGTCTGATGGATGAGGATCAGGACAGGTGATGGAAAGCAAACCTCGTTCACTAACAGGACGCTGTGTTCCCAAACACCTGTCTCCTCTCCTCTGATCACTCACTTTCGCTTCTTTGCCCACCCCCCCCTCTTTCTTTCCCCTCTCTCTCTTTCTTCCCCCCTCTCTCTCACTCTGCTCCTCCTCCCTCCTCCTCCACTCTGACAGGACTTTTGTTGTTCTGTATACCTGAGTTGAGCTTCTCTTTGTGTCTCCTCTCCTTTTCCTGTAACTTGAGAGTCTGCAAAGTCAGGTTACAAAAGAAACGTTTTAGCCCCCTACACACACGCACACACACACAGACACACACACACACACACACTAACACACACAAACACACACACAGACTCTTGTTTTCACAAGCTGACTCCCACAAACTCATCCAGCACGCTCTTAGAAACCCTAAAAATATCAAACCGTAAATCTTCAAAAGTCCTTCAGATTAATAAATCTTTCAAACGTTTGACCCATATGAAGCATAATGAACCGTACTCTTACATCAAAAGTTGCTTTCAGTGCTAGGAGCGTCTTAAATTCAACAAGTACAAAACACAGGAGGTGTGTGTAACCTGATGAAAGGCTTCCTCACTTTGGCCTGTTTCTACTCAAATCTTGTGTCACATAAGAAGGCGCTCATCAGCGAATGAAGCGACTCCTCCGTCTCGGTCTCCTGCATCTGAATGAAAGATAATTTTCAAAAGAAAAGTTGCCTTTTGCATGTGGCTGACAGACAAAATGAATTATGTGATATTTTTTTCTAACTCTTTTTTTTGTTTGTTTGTTTTATTGCAGACTGCGGCTACACTGTAAGAGGAACAAACTGGTCAGAGAACTGGAGGAAATGGTCCGCTTGGCCACATCGCTGCATACTCAACTCAAAAGGTTCATTTCTCTCACACACACACACACACACACACACATACACACACCAATTGGAGACGAACAGAGACCTCATTTATCCATCATTATCTTGTGATCTGTATCCTAATACGTCATCCTGATAATGAAAAACATGAACCCAAACTTGCTGCACTGGAATCCGAATGCTGTCCAATCTGTCAGACCACATTAGAGCTCGAATTTGGCCGGATATTTTCATCCTTCTGCTGAGTTTTGTTTGCCCCACGCGGACATTCTTACTCCAGTGTTTGTTAGAAGTTCTGCTGCTGAACACCGGTTTGTTAGCGACATCTTACTCGGGTCGAAAAACATTCAGTCTGAACCGAACTCTCTTACTTGCTGATTGAATCACAGGTAGATACACCATTACAAGTTTTTAGAATGTTATTTATTTATAGTGGATTACTGCATATGCTCTTTTGCACAATTGTGTGAAGGCCTCTGATATGAGGTGTCTCTGTTTTTTAAGCTGAATGGTTCTATGAACAGTGTCACTGCTCGCTCTCCACTCTTCTTTCTGCTTTTTTGCTCTCCTATCATGGCTGATTTTCTTCCTGGCTGACGTACATCAAATACTCTGCTCAGCACCCCTTGTGTCTGTCTCGGCTGTAATCAGAGTATTTTCCATACAGCGAGAGAAGAGAGGCTGATGAGGAACTAACTGGTAGACACTTTATTGTTATTTTAGACTGATTCTTCTCTTCTCTTCTCCTCTGCAGCCTGTCGGCCAGCACTCTGTCCTGTTCTTCGGGCAGCAGTCGTGGCTCTCTCACCTCCAGCCGTGGCTCTTTGGCCACCACCTCCAGCCTGGGGTCCACCTCATCCCTCAGCTTCACGGACATCTACTTGGAGCAGCCCGAGCTGGCCGACCCGGACTTCCAGAACAAGCTCGACAGCCTGCTGCAGGAGGGGGGCCAGTCGGGCTACCGGCCCTCCAGTTCCATCACCACCATACACGAGCACGAAGTGGTGACGGGCTGCGGTGGGCATGACCTGGGAGGGGCTAAGGCCAAAGCAAGTGGAGTAGGAGGGGACGGGGAAGAGGTTGGAGGAGGAGGAGGAAGCGCAGGTGTGGAGGCGGGATCATCCAGGATCCAGGCACTCAGACTATCAGAGACACCTCGCTCCATGAACTCTTTATCACCACGCTCATCTCTGTCCTCACTGTCACCGCCCTGCTCGCCGCTGGTCACAGACTCTAACTTCCTGTCTGGCGAAGCCTTTGCTGGCCAGATGGGTTCCCCTGGGGTTGGTCTGGATCTGGAGCTCCACAGCAGGCTAGGGGAGCTGGATCTGGGGCTGGACTCCCAGGAACAGCAGCAGGAAGAATGTGAAAGTCCTGGAGAGCTGGAAGGCAAACAGAACCACAACTCCATGTTGGAGGAGGAGGTCAAAGGTAAACAGGAAGCTATCTCAGCCTGTTACTCTCTGTCTCACACACACACACTGTATGAATTTAGCACAGATTGAACTATGCTTATAAAATAGTTAAGCTGAATCAGAGCAGGCCGCCTCCTCAGTTTTCAACAGAGCTATGGGCTCCTAAAAATTCTATGCATGTACAGTATGTCTTACTTTCACTTTTGCCTACTCATACTACTGACAAAGAGTGCATTTTAACGTGTTGACAGAAAGTATTAGAAAGGACAATTGGAAAGAGAGGATGAGTGTGAGAAAGGCACAGAAAAGAGTGACAGAGAGAGAGAGAGAGAGAGAGAGAGAGACCCTGTAGGACTGAAACTATCAAACAGCAGCTTTACATACTTAGTCCTGATACAAGAACTAATGCAAACTGAATCTGTTACCACAAGCTAACACCAAAACAGTGATGAAGGATTCTCACTCCTAACGTTAGGAGGAGTGTAACAGTTTTTTTCACTGCAACAGTTTCACGTGGAATGATGCCGTTCTTACCTCCTGCTACAGTTAAATGAGGAAGAAAATGAAAGACCAGGACTGAGGACCTGTCTCATGTCAACCAGTGACAGTTGATTGGAGACATTTTCTATGGAATCTATGTTCTTGAATGATTACTGATTTAACAAATAATGGCTTTACTAGGGATCGCAGCTAGAAATTTTAAGTTTTAATCTTTATTGAAGGTGCCCGTGAAAGCGAGCAAAATAATGTGTTTACATCTCTCTGCTCATTTGTCCCTTGTTGGTCTATTTTATTTATTTTCATCTGTCTGATACTCTTTAGACTCAGCCCCCCAACTGCAAGGGACCGGAGCAGGACCTAAGAAGATCGGTGTAACCTCGGCTGTGTCAGACGAGTCCGTGGCTGGTGACAGTGGTGTGTACGAGCCATCGGAGCGCAGGTACCAAGGGTTTACTCGGACTCGGGATACCGTGGTAGAAGGGCGTGTTTTTTACCGTACTCTGTATGTATGTGTTTCCTTCAGGCCGGGCCGCTCTACGGAGGTCCTCCTCGGCACCTACGAAGAGAGGTTGGTGCTGGGTTGCTCCCAGGTCCAGCTTGGCCTCCGCTATGAGTCCAGAGACCAGCGGTTCACCATCTACGTCATGCAGCTGTCCAACTGCAGCGCCCTCTGTCTGCCGGCCGACCACAAAATGTACGTAGATGATTCACCTTTCTACCAGAGTGTCTTTGTACATTCATCGAAACCACATTTAAAACATTCAGTAAAGAAATAAGACACAAAAGTACAATGTACCAGAGAAGAAACGTAAGAAAGTCATAGAGTGAAATTATTTCACTTAGAAATAACTCAGAGACTCAGAGACTCAGAGACCCAGAGACTTAGAGACCCAGAGACTTAGAGACCCAGAGACTGGTCGTCAGTATGTGAGTGTTTACCTAAAACAGGATAAATAAAGATATTCAGGCTGATTTCAAACCTTATTCTCCCCCCAAAACAACGCGGTGCTAGGCTAATTCCTCCTGCCAAAGTACCAGGCTGTAGATCTGAAGTAGGTCCCAAAGGCTCTGGTCTGTGGCAGGCCACATTACTGTAGGAGCACTAACCAACCAAATAGTATGAATGACCTCAACATGACCCCAGAGGTTACAAACCTGGGTCTGCTGAAGATGAGAGGCCAAACGTCTTCCAGTAAGTCCCGTTGCCCTTGATTCAACACATGACCTAGATGACGGAGAAGCCTCAGAGACATGGTGTGTTGTCCTATTTTAAATGTGTTTGTTCTGCACACACTGAAGGAACAAAACACTCAAATTCATCATTTTAAGAGTCTGACTTGTTAAACATCTGATAAGTCCTGTAGTGAGAACCTGTAGTTTAGGTCTGACACGGTAAACGAATGACTCATCCTTGGGCCGCCGTCTGCCGTGCCTCTTTCCTCTGCACACACTGTTTGTTTATGCATGTCTGAGCTGCTGAGTTTGTGTACAGTCGTTTGAGTTGGAAGAACTTGAAGGGTAAAGTAAAAGGGAAAGGGGAGGTTTGAAATGAGGTCTGAGAATACAGAGGTGCTTCAGATATTTCATATATATGTCAACAAATTTGAATATCGGCAAAACCAACCATCTTTCCAAGCATATTCTTCTGTAAAATTGTGTTTATCACGTTCTCTTTGCTGTTAAGAAGTTCTTTTTCATAGTACACAACCTCAGTCACAAACAAACCATATCATCTGGAAGAGTTGATGGAACGATCATCTCCTTTTCCTCGTGGTCCAATATCAAAGGAATGTTTCAGAGGAGGGAGACGATGTCTGATCTTGGTCTCATAAACTCCAGTTATTGTTTACGCTCTCTCTCTTTCTGTCTCTCCTCTCCGACGTGTCTGTCAGGAGTCCCATAGATACTCCCATAGATGTTCCAGGTTAGGTCTGACCCTTCTATTTCCAAGATGACATTGCCCCTCAGTGGACTATCGGGGCATTGTCAGTATGGCCAGTGACCAGGAAGTCTCTCTCTGTTCCTCAGGGTGGAACGTTGACCGATTGAAAGTCCGATCTTTCCCTTCCTGCAGGTACCTGCGGGTGGCGGTGCTGCCCTGTCTGGAGGCCACGCGCTGTCTTTTCAGAACGCGCGGCTCTTTGCCACAGGACTGTGTGGAGGTCAACGAGGTTTTTGGCATGCAGATACCCCACAATGCACTGCGTCAGAAGACTTTGAGGGTTGACATCTGCTACACCAACAAGTCCGGTCATGAGAAATGTCTGGTAAGTCGCTCTCCTCCCCGTCTCCTCCCTGTTGGTTTTTATCCTGACTTTGATTTTTCTGTGAAGATTTCATTGTTCACCAATTTGAAGGCAACATGACAGCAGGTTCTGGAATGAAGGAATCGATCCGTATTTATTTTATTACACGACACGTTCATATTCATATTGAACACAAAAATCAATGTTTTGATGGTCGAAGTGGATGATGTTTTAAACCAAGAGGTTCCTAAGCATTGGTGACCAATAACAGAGGCGTCTGAGTCGTTCAGTTGAACAGTTACGATCCGATGTCATGGACGTTCTGTTTGTAAAGTGTCTTGACTCGAGATGGACGGACGAGTCCAAAGCAGAGAGTGATTTGACTTTGGTTCCTTTCCTCTCCTGCGGTGTAACCCCTTCCTGCTACACGTGCAGCAGCTCATTCACCCGGCGCTCCGCCCCCTCAGATCAATGTATCGCCAACGTTACTACAGCGAAGACATCCTGTCAGTCTCTCATTATAGAGCGGCCTCGTCCAGACAGACGTGGAAAGACTGCAGGCTCTGCGTCTCATCTTGTGTTAATGTTTGAACGTTGAAGGAGACAGTAAACAGACTCGGCCTCAGAGCTGATTGGATGTCGAGGCGTACGTATGTTTGCTCTGTACAGTTTGTGCCGCTGTCTTCATTTGAACTTTATGGCTGTTTGCACACGGCTCATGAGAGTAATAACTGAAGAAAAACACCGTTCTGTCTGCATTCACACAGTCAACGTTTATCATCGTCCCTCCTCATTTCTCCTCTTCCTCTCTCCTCTCCTCTTTTCCTCTCCTTACCTCCTCTCCTCTAGGCTGGAGCTCAGATCAGTCTGGCCGATGCCAGCTATTCAGAGGAGCGATGCACTAAGTGGTACAACCTGCTGAGTCACGCCCACCTGCCAGACGTACACAAGGACAAAGACGTGAAGGGGGCCGCCGAGTCTGACCGGGTACGGTGGGGACCTAGTGCCCCCCAGTGGACAGTTACTGTCCATGTAGCCAGTGGCACATAACAGTTACGCAGAAACACTTTGTCTGATACATTTACAGGGTTTTTGTTGTTAACAGCTAAATGGGTCCTTTTTATAGAGCTCTCAGCGATGACGCGTTCATAGTTACACAAACGTGTCCGTCCAAAGACGAAAGTTGTATTTTGGTGTGTTGTGTTTACAGCACGCTCGTCACGTGACGACTGTTGAGCTGACCGTGTATACGTGACGTCTTGTCTCCTCATTCAGATTTGTAATTGTAATAAGAAAATACAAAAACACGACAAGTTTTCATGGTTACTGCATGAATTTTGTTTGTTGCCCGAGAATGAGAAACAAACACAAATGATTTTGACAGCTGGACCTCTTCACTCTCTGTAGATTCAAGTCTTTGTCCCTTCTTGGTCTCACTGACTGACATCCTTCGTTTTGCAGACTCGTGTTTCCTCCGGTGAGAGACTTGGAGCCCCCGAGGACGATGAGTGGTGAGTGTTTAGAGCCGGGGGTTGGATCCGTCCTCCATCGAAACATGTAGCTCTCTGATTCTACCACCCAATATTCTCTGATTTCTCTGGTTTCAGCACATTTGGATGTTTTTTTTCTCTTTAGGTGGTTGTGCTCCCAATGCTGATTTATTTTGAATTTTGTTGGGAATACTATTTAGTGACATCACCATTCTGCCACAGTTCCTTTTTGAGAACAGCTGCTATTACACCCGACAACAAAGTTCAGGGTCAAAGTGATATGTTGCTCATTTTTCTTGCTCCTTTTGTCTGACTGTGTCTGTTGTTCGCCTCCTCAAGGCACGGTGACCCCCTGGAGGCAGACATGTCTGACAATGAGGAAGGAAATGGTATGGGGTCTGTGGGGGAAGAGGAGGAGTTTTATCCTGATAGTAGTCAGTGGGAGGCAGAGGAGGAGGAAGTGAAGAAGAGGCAAGAGGGAACCAAACCCACTCAGACAGCAGCTATGACAGAGAAGGTGAGTCACGGTGGTCGTGGATGTTTTCCCATCACTTGTGAATCGTACCCGACCCGTGCAGAGCAAACCCAAACCCAAACCAGGCCTACCCAAGCCCTCTACATTCTTCTTCTTATATATTCTCTCTGCAGGTGAACAAGGAGACGAGTATGGACGACTTATTGTCCCCCCACTGCTCCGTGGTTCGTCCCAAGGAGCGCCGACCGGACGTCCAGCAGCAGAACCCTTTTATGAGGGGGAACACCATCATTCGCTCCAAGACCTTCTCCCCGGGGCCTCAGAGCCAGTACATCTGCCGGGTACTGATCTGTGGTTCTGTGTATCATCTCACAGGGGGGTCATGTATGAGAGGAGCTGTGTTCCATGACCGTTTTGTCTTTACAGATTAACCGCAGTGACAGCGACAGCTCCACCCTCACCAAGAAGTCTCCGTTTGTCAGAAACGCCTCAGAGAGACGCAGCATGCGTATGAAAAAGGTAAAAACAAGCCTGCTTCACTACC